>CAJVPS010000453.1:0-24517 GCA_910591765.1 Ambispora leptoticha
TCATCCAATCATATTGTGATATGAAGCGACCAATAATAAAATTAACTAATATTCTACTAAAAGTTCATATCACAACAGTATATATAGAGAATTCAAGAAAATCTAATGTAAGATTAAAATTAACTTTTTGTATTCTTACTCTAGCTTTGACTATTTTTATAATAAATCATATTATGTGATATATATTTGATTAAAAAATTTATTTTCTATTTTTTATTATGTATTAATAATAATTTCAAAAAATAAAGATATTATAATTAGTAATTAGCTGAAGACTATCAAATAACTAGTTCTTATCATCAAAAAATTTATCATATAAATTAATGTTATTTTTAACTTTAAAATTTTTTGCTTGAATACTGAAATAATTAATCTATTATTCATTATATTATAATGATCTAATATAATATTAATCATCTTATATCTTAATGCTAATTGATAGAAATATTTATATTGAATACTATTCTTATCTTTATAAGTTATAATAGCATATTCAGACTCTATTTTTCTCAAATATGATGAACTTATACTATAAATTATTAGAAAATTATTAATTGAATGAACAATTACATCACTATCTTCATCTTTTATTAGAAATGAAAATTTATTTGAAATTGCTTTCTGGATCTAAATAAGTAATTTTTTAATTCACAATAGATCTTTCTCCATAGATACTAATAGTCAAGTTTTATCTTTTATATTTTTTGCATATTCAGTACAATATCAAAAATATTTAGAATTATACCATTCTAAACTATCTGCTTTATAATATGCAATATAGAGATTTTTCACATCTGCTAGTCTCATACATAATATTATTATAATATTAATTAAATTTTGTATTGTGAGAGAATTGGTAGTGTCATAATCATTAAGTCTTCTTTGGATATTTTTCAGATAAAAGAATTTGGGACAATCAATTCTTCATCTTCATGAAGCTCTTGCCTTATTGCTTATTCTTTATTTGACTTTTAAGTAATATTGGATATATATATAGATTTCAATGTAATATAATCAGTATTAAGTTTATGTAATTTTTTCGAAGCAATTTAAGATGTGAAGATTGGGTTATTATGGTGTTGACTGTTTTAGTCAAGTAATATGCTAGTGCATATATTTCTTCAGGTTCAAGATTATTTTCATTTTTCTTAATATATTGAGCAAGCTTCTTAACTGGATCTCATCCTGTAACACGTCTTCCAGAAGTTTGGATAGGAATTAAAGTATATATCTGATCTCTGTTAAATCTGAGCATGATCACGAGCTTTATAATCTTTTAAATCTTTAAATATTTTTTCAGCATAATTACCAAGCTTAGCTATACTCATCTGAGGAGTTAAGTTATACTGATTTACGAAATTTGATGCAACTTTTGACATTGTAGATTGGGATATTTGTGTGGACTATAACTATAGAAATATTTTTTCAAATCGAAATTAACTATCCGGATCAGTATATCTATGCCCAAAAATTGAATGGATCATGATTAGAGGAATTCTATCGAGAAATGATACGAGTAAGTCACGAAATAGATTGAAAGTTCTAGAATCCATAGCTCTACGTAATAAGATAACAAAAAATATTGAAGATATCAAGGTGGATATAGTATTACTCAAAGAGGTTATTGGAAAAATTATCGATAGATGTCAAGCACATGATACGCGCCTATGCCTTGGGTCAGATCTTTCGATTTGAAATATTGCTAACACATAGAATTTAACGAAAAAAATTTATAGCTTCGGGAATGAGATCCTAGGCTATATTATGATTTGCCGAAGGCAGTTATATAGTAACTATGCTATCATATTTCATTTTTTAATGTAATGCTCACATAAGAGCAAGTATATGATCTGGTCCTAAGACATTAGTCTTGATAAATGCATCCTATAGAGCGTTTGGTTTATATCTTGAGGTCAATTAACGTAAGCAAACGTTTTTCTGGATCATGCGCGATTTGCCAAATTCGATTTGATATAAATGAAAGGCATTTGCCTAACGTCTGTTTTTCATGAATTGGGGGGGGGATTAATAGTCTTTCCTCTTTCCAATGCATATAACCATCACATAACAATCTATTATATACTGGCCCATTGATGCAATCATACGATTTGTTTTGGGGTTATAGACTTTTGGCTTTCTTGAACGTCTAGCCAATTCGAATAACTCCTCTGAGGTAGTTGTTTCTTTGTTATGCTCTCTGGCTCTTCAGTGTACATAGTAGGTGTGATATGTAGTGTCAATATATGTTCGATTATATTATTACAAAATATTCTGGAAAAGTTTAAATTGATTTTTATATACATGAAAATGCGAGTAAAAATATGCTAGTAAATATACAGGGTTTTATGGGGGTATGAGAGGTTATAAGTAATACTTCGAATATAATATATTATTGTAATCTGAAAAAATTTAAATTAGTTTTATATTAAATATATTCGCATAAAAGTGAAACGGTTTTTATATATATTAAAACACTTTGAATGGAGCGTTCAACCTGTCGACATGTTAAAAGAGATGGCTCAATTCGTTGGCGAGTCACGGGGTGTTCGTTGCACTGGGCTTTACATGATAGGAATATTGCGAAATTTCCTTGTGGGATCTGTGGAAAATTAACAATTTCTGGGACGGGGTATTGTCCTAAACATGCGAAGAGGATTTATTTTCGAAATTGCTATGAGAGGAAAAAAACTCATAGAGTAGAAACGGATGTATAATTGTATAGATCTTGATTTTAAGTCACAAAAATGGTGTTATCGATAGGGTATTTTTTACAAGTATCATTTTTAAGCATCACAAAAATCCCCTTTTGTAAGATATATCATAGACCCTTATTAAATAGATACATACATTAACAGATATCAAACAAAGCTTGACGCAACTGTATGTCAGAATTGGGAGAGTTTCTATCTCATCAGATGAAAGTTTACTATACCCATAACGTATATCCTCACCATTTTCATAAAAGGGTCCTTCTGTTTGGTATGGTGATGACTCAGGGGCATCGTCATCATCAAATTTTCCAACTAGGTGATAATGTCTAAGATTTTTATTTATAGCCTTAAATTTTAATCTGTAAGTTGCGTATAGTGCTGAATTTAACAGACCTAGTTTTGATTTCAAAGTAGATAACTTGGATTTTTTAGCACGTCGAGATGCGTCTGTATTTCGAGCCATTTTTGGGACTAATTCTTGTAGATATTTTATGGATTCGCCACTAATAATAATTGATGATAGCGCATTTGTATGAAAACAAATCAATCAATCTTCATACAGGTACTTAGTTCACTTACGACTTCACCCAATAATAGCCATCTTTTCCTATTGTCATGTCCGGCAGAGGGACAACATTGCTAAACGAATACTCAACTTCAGATAAGTCATCCTTTCTGAGCATTGTTACGGAATCAAGGCTGAAGGAGATACATAGCCATTGGATGTTATTTTAGCAAATTATATATCTACACTTACATGCGGCTGAAAAGCTTTTTTTCTTTACTGTCACTGCTGGAACATCATCAACATCTTCCACCTGAAAATAAAAATTTACTGATTACCATCAAGAGTTTGTCAATAAATTTCTTTTCCTTTGCAGTTAGTTTTGGAATATTAAAGCACAATAGCTGCTATTTTTATTTGGTCGCCTAAGATACCTTTTATGAAATAAAAAGAAACTCGAAGCATATTCTGAGTCATCCTCATCGATATGAACAACAGATGACTTTTGAAGGTCTCATTTTCTTCATAACTTTGTATTGTGAATTTCGCTGTTGATTGATGTGATTGTTGTTTTCGGCCTCTTGAATCTGAATGGAAGATTAAAAATTAGCGAGGATTCGATTGACATATTTTCAGGAATAAAATCGCACGTTCACTCTCCTTTATATTATTGTCCTTAATAACAGTCAATATGGACTACAAAGTATGAAAAACTTTATGCTCGATAATTTAGAGATTCAAGGATAAACATTTATTTTCTACATTCTATCACAATCAAAGAATTTTATGTCAAATCTACAAATTATTTAAAATAAACCTATGTCAGGATATATTCGGGTGTCCACTAACAATTAGATTACATTCCGGGAGCCAGGATAAAAGATTATATTGGTGTATTGCATTTGTTGTCTTGATTATACTCAAGACGCCATTCCATTAGTTGTAACATCCCTTCTGACTTGTATCAGAAATAAAAAACAATGTTATGTTTTTGCAATGACAATGTCAAAAAACATCAATGCCATGGTACATTCACTTCGTACAATATTCGGTTCCCTTTCGCAATCAATTTCTTTCCAAAATATGGCAACATTTGGATCTAACAAAAGAACAATGTAATAGCACAGCACGACTTTGACTCACAAACAGGATATGCAATTTTTCACAAGTTAGAAAAGTCATCAAAAAGGTGCCCTGCCTAATAAAACAAATCCGAAAAATATGAGAAACCTATACATAAACCTAATTTGGTATATTAATAAAAAAATGCTCAGAAGGAATTTTACATATGATCTCGATCATTGACTCTAACCTTAACACTAATCCTAACTTTTATAATATTACCGGGAATTAATATTATTTGATTTTGTCCAATCAGAGGCAAGATATTCCATTGTCCAATCAAAACTCCAGGGGGAAATTAGTAAATGCGAAGATCTAAAATCAGGTGCAGATCATCAAAAAATATTTCAGCCAATCAAAAGATGGTAAATCGCGGTCTATAGTTAGCAAATTAGTTTGTAAATAAGGGGTAAATAAACATTTGTTTTGAATTTTTCGTTCCTCATTACGGAAGTGCCACTAAAAGTCGCGTTGTGAATGGTCTGGCTAGAAATAACGTTAAAGTCAGAGTAGAAGTAATATCAAATATAGAGTAAAATTTCGCAAGGAACATTTTTTGTTAGAACACAGAAAGTAATTTCATAGGCATAATTTCGAGATACAAGCTATTATTTTTCAAAAACAAATTATTATTATCTAATCATATTCGAGATTTTTTGAATGAAGCGATGTGGAACCGTTTCAAAAAGAAAATTGATTGTTATATTAAAAGCCTCGATTTTAATTGTTGAACGTGAGGAAAAAAAGGCGATTTCCATCGAAAAGCAAATTGGGAAGAAGCAACGTAAGTCCCTTTCCTACTTGTTTTTAACGTTGACTGGATATTTTTATGATCTAGTGAGATAAAAGCCAATTTTTGCTACTCGTATCAAGACTTCCGTACACACTTGCTGTTGGTGTCACCTTGGAGGAATATGAACGGCGCTCGGGCGACAGAAAAGAAAAAGGCGCAACAGTTTCTTGGTTTTAGGTATTTGAAGATTCTAGGTTATTATTCGTGTTTTTAAGGGTCTTTTTTGAGAATAGATTATAAGTGTTGAGTATGCTTATTATCGTCAAGTCTAAATGGTTATCCGGTCATTTTTACTTGGGTATTGTTTATCTATTATACTATAGCTTGATTGCGATGACGATTCAAAATGTTGAAGATTTTTTTCCATCTTTGATAATAAAAGCAATGATCTTTCCAATATTACTAATAAAGACATATACTGTTGGAGACAGACGCATAATGATGGGGGGGGGAAGACGAATTAGTGATTGTTTTTCTTAAATAATAAATAAATAAAATTATTTTTAATTTAAAAACTTTAGATGGGGACATTACCACTTCAAATCAAAAAATTGTCGCCGTAAATTCCTAAGGATGATAACGTTCCAAAAAGCGCAACCGAGACATGGTGGCAATATGATCAAATTTAAAAGGCGGGCAATAAACCATCTTTGTCATCATCACTACCACCACTGCTCAATGTTGTCGTCGCCATCATCAACATCATCGTCGCCAGAAAAGAAGCAGAATCAGCAGGCATCAATATCATCACCACCATCACAGCAGCAGCAGCAGCAATCCGGTGTTGTCTTCATTATCATCATTATCACCACAGCAACAATCTTTTAAATTCGGTGTTGCCTTCACCTCATCATCACAGCAGCAGCATTCTTTAAATCCGGTGCTGTCTTCAATACCAGCAGCATTCTTTAAATCCGGTGCTGTCTTCAATACCACCACCGCTACAACCACAACACCCATCACAGCAGCTTTTACAAGCAGGAATATATTTTCGCGGTGAATGTGAATATATTTTTATTGATCTAAAATGTGAAGATTAAATTAAAAAATTAAATTATCAGAGGGAAAATTAATTATAAATTAAATAAAACTCGAAGTTTACTTTAATATAAATTTTACAATGCACCAATTTGTGCATACATTTGATATCATCGAATTCCGACACTTATAATCATCATAGCTTGCAGTAAAGGTCGTCTGTTCTTAATTCTATCGATCAGTAAATTTTGCCCCCTTGCTTAATTTTCTTAATCGGTTATGGTATCGTTCATATGGTTATGCCGTGAAATATTCTTATTCTTTGCGATTAGAGATGATTCAATATTATTATATGAACGAGAAAAAAATTTTTTCATCGAGCCATAAAGATCAATCAATCACTGGCTTGACCACAGTTTACTCAATTGTGTAATTAGATGTTAGATATATAGGAAGCTAATAAGCATAAAAGTATAAAATATTTTTTCTTGAAAGTCACTTATTCTCTTCAATTTCATGTGATCGAAATCTGTTTTGCGCCTGAAAACTAATAAAAATTATTGTACCTGTTGGAATTGATATTAATTTTGAAGTAAGGATTCGATGAAGAATGGAATAAAATTCCAACTGATGTGTATATTAATTTAATATGTCGAAAGGTTGTGTTCAAAAAATCAATTATATGAAGTGCTAATATTAGATCGATTGTTAGATGCATAGAAATTACATATGCTTGATTCAACTCTAAAAAAGGTCTTTTTAAGAGTTAGCCTCCCAATCTTTGAAACCGGTTAATAGTGATTATATCGGGTTTGATGCTTTCTATTTTAGAAGTTACAATAGCCTTAACTCTTATTCCTAATTTAAATCGGGACAGAATATTACGATAACGTTAACGTTAATACATACTAAACCACCTTTGGTGTTGTACGACAATATTAACACTATCGCTATGAAAAGCGGAATTTCTTTGTTAACTTTTAGAATAAATGACATGCATATTGTGCGATGAAACGTTTTGTTTCATATGAATATCTTATTATCAACTCTAAATGCTAACGCTAACCCTTAAAGAATTATAAATGTCAGAACGAGTTCATTTATTTATTTATTTTATTATTATGATATCGTTTTTTGGTTGGTTTAAATTGAGGCGTTAGTCATTTTATGGACATAAATGGAGTTTCTTTGACGTTCTGTAACAGAAAATACACATATACTCGTGGTGCATAATCGACGACGATATAATTGGGAAAATCATGGTAAAAGATCCCATATCTTATAACGATAATCCGATTTCGTATCCCTTTTTAGTTAATAATATAAGTAACGCCATTATATTAAAAGTAATGCTGCACTGTAAGTCTTATTGTTTTGGAAAAAAGAAACAATGGCAGGAAAATTGATGTAATGATGCATTAAATCATTTTTTTTCTCTGAAATTCAATTCGTGAGTAGCAAAAAAAAATCCGGAGGAAGTCAATGACTTTGGGTGGGTGGAGGGGCGAATGAATTGAATCCAAAAAATTATTTCATGTAACTCGAGATTCCATAAACTAATCTCTTTGATAATGAGTTTGGTCGTGACCCAAAAAACAATTTTTAGGGTTAATAGTCAGTCGAGTAAACGGAAATTCATTTTTTTGATATTATTATATATTATAAGAATCCGACTGTCTGTAGAATTGACAAATGTTAGAAATGAAGGATGGATTCAAAGCATTTGAATTATATTTCATTTTGCTTAAAATAATGAGAAAAATGGTATCTAATGGGTGCCGTTCCAGAAAACGGAAAATCCCGACATTTAAATTCTAAAAATTACAGTTCAAAATCGTGACATTATACTAAGGTTTATTGGTTTATAATGTTAAGCCAGAGCATGTGTAATATTACGTATGTTTCACACATAATTTTACTTTTTATGGAACCCAAATGTTCATTTTTCAAAGCATTGGGCTATTTTAAATTTTTTACATTAGTAAAGATTTAATGTTAACTTATGTTTCGGTGATAACCAGCGCTGCACTCCTTGATACATGATACATGTAACGTGCTGCGACATATCCAAATTATTATTTTTAGTGAGTAAATCTTTTGAGAGTTAAAGAATGATGCGAGTATCGAAGAAATGTCAAATATAAATAATAATGAATAATGAATAATAAAAATGCTATACTATTAAAATGTACAATTAAAGATGAGAATTAACCATTGTCTTTGTATCATAAATCCCAATAATTGTTTGATAGTCATCCTTGTTAGCCCTCCCTTTCCACTTTCTCCTTTGAATCCCATTTATTTATTTAATTTTTGTTATTTATATATGTGGTGGTGGTGATGGTGATGGTGATGGTAGTTAGATTTTTCGTTCGAGTATTAATTCCATGCTTTGTATGCGAAACAAATATGTATTCAGTGCGGAACTGAAAAGTATGAGGATTGTCAATGATAAAAATAGTAGTGGTTGCTGTGTTGTGGTGTTATTATTGTTTTGGTTGCTAAGATGATTATTAGTGGTTATATACATCGAGCAAGAATATTTTAAATTGTTATAGACGATGTCTCGTTCCCAAGTAATTTCGACAATTCGGACAACTATGTTTAACATCTAGACACATAAACCGACGAATCAAATCAAGAGTTAAAAAGGGGTGAACACAAATTTATGAACTTGAAGCAAAGATTCAATAAAAAAAAATATGAACAAACCTTTTACAGCATCCATAAAAAATGGTACCCAAAAGAGAACAACAGTCGTTAAAAATAAACCGGACGCCAACACATAAACACAAGTGCCGTTCTCGTGTTGTACAATAGTCCGCACATATTTATTACAGTGTGGACAATGAGTCTTTATTGAAAAATCGGGATACTTCAGCCCATACGAAAGAAAGACAGGATTTTTTGGATCTGAAACGTCGTCTTCTTCCGATCGATCTGATGATGATGATAAACGAGTTAAATGATCTTGACTATTATGATGAGATTTTGGGAAAGTGCTACTTCGGTAAGGAAGAAAAGAAGATAGATTCTTGGTTGAAGATGATGAGGACGAAGGTGATGATGGAACACTATTAGATCGTCTAAATAGACGAGGTGATTTTGAGGGTGATATTGATTTAGAAGCTGTTGTATTCGTCGTCGTCTTCGTCATTGTTTTTGGTGTGTTTGGTTGAAGTTGAATAAAATGTTCAATTGATTGTCTCGTTAAATTTGGCATTTTTGTGTTTTTATTATTAAAAATGGTTTCGTTTCAAATTCGTAACAAAATGATATTGAGAGATAAATATATAGAGAGAGAGAGAGAGAGAAAGATAAATATATATATATATATATATATATATATAAATGTAAATATATATTTATGCTAAGAGGAGGGTAAATAAAATAATTCGTTTTTTTTTGTGCTTGTGATATTTTTAGTGGAAGTAACAAAATAACAAGTTAAAAACGATCACGTTTGTTTATATACTTTTTTTTTGTAATAACAAGTGACTGGGACTGGTTTCAGTAATAATGCGTATGTTGGGATTATTCTTTTTTTTTTATGTGTGATCAATAGTACGGTATATATCAATATAAATATTTAAATGGTTTAGTGTCGGTGATGATTGGATGAAGATTGAATTTATTTTAAGTTTCTTCTTTTTTCCTTATTGTGACTGATGATTAGAAACAATCAAGAAATATTGTACGAGAATGAGTGGTTCAATTAAGTTATATATATTTAATATATATTATAATTTAGTGGTCACAAGTTTGCCAAAAAAGAAATCTTCTTTGAAACATGGTATAACAAGATTTATTGATTAATGATGTCAGATAAATTAATTAAATCGCGAAAAATATTAAAAAAAAAAGAAAAGAAATATGGGTAGTGTCCATTATATATTCAAGGGGGAGTTTTGTTGCAAAAGAATGAAGCTCTATTCCTTTAACCTACAATTTTTTGTAACTATTATAGTTTGTTCGTGCTTTGCAGATGACAGGTGAATGTACTTTTGCATATTTCTTGGAGGAAACGAGATCGCTTTGATGGGTGGTGGTGATGGAAGCAAGTAATATTCTATGCTGTATATATGGTTATTAGTCGCATATTAGTAATAAGTATTCTCCAATTAATTTATTATTACGAAAAAATATTTTCGACTAATAATCAATAATTCCTTAATATGAAAAAAGAGATGTAAGGAATGCAAGTAGGATGCAGCAATATAATAGACAAAAGAAAAAAGACAAATAACTAGGAATTTGATTTATCATCTCTGGTACCATCGGCAAGTGTGGAATTCATCTATGGTGTATGTATGTATGCATGCATGCATGCATGCATGCATACATGCGTGTACAAAAGTATGTGATGATATTCTGCATAAGTTGCTGATTGAGGTTGGGAATGTTTGGGAAAAGATTCTTTGTAAATGAAAGTATTCAAGAAAAATTCTTCTAGAATCAAAAAGATGAACTTTCATTTATTCAACTCATTTAACCTTTAACAGCTATAATGCAGTCATTATTCGAATAGAGACCACTTTAAGGGGTTCTTTGCAATAATTTCCAAGATGGTTCAACAAAAAATTTGTATACCCCATTCTTTCGTCCTCCGTTAACTCAATAACCGCCTCCGGAAATTTTTTTATGCACAAACCAATTGAAATTCATGAAGAAAGTAGATTTTTAATTAACGTGCCATCAAATTTTTGCCATTGTTTCTTTCCAAAACCTTCAACGTTGACTTCTTTAACGACGTGGCGTTGTCTATATTATCAAAAAAGGCAATGAAAAGCATATCATTTGATTGTCTTTACGAAAGATGTTATATAAACGAAATTGAAACCCTAGAGGAACAAAGGTGCAAAATATCGAGTTTTTTGTCTCCGTGGGAAACATGACTCCTTATTCTGTCATGTAACCGACAATAATGATATTGTCGGCGATTATGTTCCACGAGGATATGCACAAAAATAAGGGAAATTTTAAATACATGTATTTCTCTGTTACATTGTGATACTATTTATAAACACAGGCTTGTGGGCGATGTGTTCTTTTTAATTGGTAGAATTCGATAAATTTGTCAGAACTTTAAAAAAAAGTTCCCCATTAATGACTAGTCTCTCAGTTTAAACCAACCAAAAGTGATTACTGAAGATCTGTATCGAAAAAATCACCTTGAATATCCACTAACAAAAGCGGAATTTTTTAAAAGAAACTTATATCGTTAACAATTAACATACTTTGCAAAATGATAATAAATGAACTCATTGCTGACATTTATAGTTCTATAGGGACTATCGTGTATGTAAAGTTAACAATAAAGATGATTCTTAAAAAATATCGGATATAAAACAAAACGCTTCTATTGTTTCATATCACACATAACAATCGATTCAATACCATAGAAACATCTTTGCACAATACGTATCCCAAAATTCCAAAAGTTAATAAGCAAATTCCGTAGCATTCTAAATGCAACTTCTCATAGTGATAAGGTAAAATATTGTCGTGCGATACCAAAGGTTGCTTACTAATAATAATATTCATTGGTTTGAAGGTCAAGAAAGGCATATTTAAATTTTCGCTTTTTACCAGATATTTCATAAACTAATTTAAAAAGTGCATATATCTTATATCTTAGTGTTACTGTTCAGACCATATACAATTAATATATTAAAAAGAGCAGAGCAGACGTAATAAAATTCTGGGATTGCAAAGATGATATTTAATAGATAATATGTTTTAGATTTCTATCCCATAATATTTCGAAGCGGTCACTGGCCAGCAATGTTTTCGTGCATAGATTCTTTTTTTTAGATATGATCGAAAGAATTATAATAAACTTTCACTAGCTTCCTTCAGCGACGTATTTTACTGATCTACCATATCAGGTCTTCTCTTTTTTAATGACTATTATCGTATCTTTCATCTTTCGCTTCCTCTTCAAACTCGCGAATCAAATTCACCAGAACAAATTATTCGTCAAGCTAAAATTATCGTGGTAACCACCCACTCAAGGAAGCTTTAGGGTTGTTAATGGGTTGGGTTCATACACCAATGGAGCCAGTCGTAGATCATTGCTCCGGGAATAATACTCTGGGTTTGCTCCAATAATTACTCCGGGCAAACCAGGCAACGCAACGTTGGGATGTTCGATATACATGTGTCAGTGAATATTAAATTTAAAAATTAATAATTTTATAATCCATTTAAACTCCATTATAAAAATCTTCGGCAGGTGAAATTATAAAAATTGTATAAGTTTTTTAAACTTTATAACATGGACGTAATTCAATAAACGTAAATATATGCGTGGTTTAGTTAAAATTATTTTAAATAAGACCAATTCTTATAAATAACCGATAATTTAACTTTTCATATAATAATTCTAAAATGATCCAAATTTCGGCACAAAAATATTAAATGTAGATTATTTATGTGATATATAATAATTTGAACTAAATAGTTTGACTTAATATGTCTTATTAGGAGTTTAGAAATTATAAAATGAACCAGCATCATCAGAATGGATCCATCATTTATGGCAATTCTAACTTTTTTTAATCTTTTGTAGTCCTCTTTAAACATCATCCATGATGAGTTTAACCTCCTCATTCATACCCTTATACGCTACTATCACCGATTCCCATCCTTTCTGGCAATATACGTTCATCCAATTATCACCAGTATTCTTCAATGGGCTATCACAAAGATTGGGATTTCGTATCTTAATTATTACTGATTCATTGGAGTTCTCCACGATTTTGGCATAGACACCATCTGATTCTCATGCTCCCATGCCTTTTCATCATCTCGTAGTAATTCAATCATCCCGGTCATCATCAACATAGAAGCCTACGAATCCACGTGAACCGAAATCTGATCCAACATTAGGAGAAATATTGATATCATTAGGAAGGACTTGAGTGGCAGACCGGTAAAACTCCATCTGCCATACTCGCTCTAGGAGTCGCTTGTCTTTGCCAACACCAAATGACTTCTGTAATGCCTTGGTGTCCATGACAATGAAGGTATCAATTATGAAGCTTCTGAGGTTCTCCCACCCTGCTAGTGGTTCCCAACGCTCCCGCATGTAAAGCACGCACAGGTAAGGTGCAGCAAATTCGAATTTTCCTTTTTTTTCGATTATCGTTTTGAGCGTTAATTCGTTCGCGAACCTATTGGTATCAGTGGAATATCAAAACACATTATCACAAAGCATTTTCTCATTATCGCTCAGATGTCTGAGATGTGGTATGCACGAACACCCTGCACAAACAGAATCAATGAGTATAATGATACAATCTTGTGTCAAACAAGCACAATGTAATCGATTTTAAGGAAGATTGGGTTAAGGGTTAGAGTTAGGTTGAGATCAAGATTATATAATATTGCATCACCGGGAATACTGACGAGCTGATAAAAATTTATGCATTCTTTATTTTTTCTGGGATGAACCCGCATATTCATCATTAGCACAGACTTCTTGGATTAAATCCAAAAGGATCATTCGCCGCAATTACTGCAGTCCAAAAACTATACGTCTTCAAATACTTGAAAATATTGACCCATCTCAGTGTCTCACCCTCTTTTGGGTACTTCAATTGCTGGCTGAAATAAGGTCCATGAAGAATGCGACAGTCCTGGATGACGATCTGTCATATTGTACACATATTGTTGAAGACATAAAGCATCATCATCTTTCATGTTTCCAAAATATTTTTTACAGAAACATGAGATGTAGTCATTGTATTCTTCATCGGTGAAGCGTACGTTTTCTAAACTCCAAGTATTCTGAAGGTTGATCGCAATTGGTGATACATCCATTGTGAGCATTGAGCCATCCCAGGCACCTTGGTAACCATATACGGCAAAGGAAACTATGCAGAGCTGACCAAACTGCCGGCAGTTCTTGACCACACTCAAGAAAGCATCACCACCATGATATGAAGGCTCGTGGAGTCCTTTGGAATAAAGCATCTACCAAATATCAAATGAGAATTCATAAAAAGATAAATAAAGGACGTCCTCAAAGGAGTTTCATACCTGAACTTCATCGATAATGGGGATTGTTTTAACGAGCTTGCACTCCTCACAAACTGATTCCAAGTGGTGCCATTCATAATTTATTTAAATTCCTCTTTAAATGTCCAAGGCTCATCCATCCATAAGAGTAAAATACGAAAGACACGTAAATTGTTGTCTCGAAGGAGATATCGTTCTAACAGTTGGGCCTGTGAAGTCTTGCCAGCCATGGGTGGAGATCGCACAAGCAAAACGCGTCCTCTCTCAAGTCTTCACGAGGACAGATATCAGGATTATCAAGATCGATTCCCTCATATGTGTAGATCCCACCTCCTTCTGCATAAAAGGGCTTGATATTCGTCCCGCCAAGACCTCCTACAAAGAAAAACAAGGTGTTAACCAGTTCAAAATAAAACCCGCAAATGAAAGCTGAAGCAATCATACCTAATCTTGGTGCACATGGCAACACTAAAGAGAAACGGCTTCCGCGTGAGTTAGGTTTAGCACAACGGGCATAGAAATCAGTATAAATTCTACTCTTAACGCTCCCAATATGTGTTGTAACATTCCAATTATTCCAATAAACGTGCATTGACAGCTTACCTTTTTCGATTCGAGCGATGTCTTATAGATTTCTTTCTTCTTCACTTTTTGTGATCTTTGAAATATCTGATCGCAAAGTCCATATAGTCGTTATAGTCGTTATAGTTAATATATTCAAACGAGGCCATATTGTCAAGAGGGGTAGATTTTACGTTCTTTCTTATAATAGGCATCATGGCTATTACAGTTGCACGTGTCGTCTGAAAAAAAACTTCCGTTTATATTTTTATGCTAACGGATCGTTGTATGAACATCACAAGTCTAGTCGAGTGAAACCGTAAAAATGCAGATCATGTGATTTCCGATCACAATCTGTCCTCGCCCTCGATTTATTAAAATTTTCGATTCTAATAAATTTTAATTTTTTGTTGCATTACTTTTGACCGTCAAGATCACAAAAGAAGCGCAACACGGAAAAAAAACGGCGAGATACGAATACCTCGCCGTAGGGAGAACCTGGGAAACCAAAAGGTGGATGTATTGATTCATCAATAACTACGGTATTGATGATATCAAAATTTATTCGCTTCTATCTTTTGATTAAAGATGCATCAAGTACAAACGCCTTTGATGATTGTAAATTAAAAAAATAAATCTTCACATTCTAGCAAATAAACTGATCCATTTTTCATAATAATGTCTAGAATCCCTAAAGAGAAACGCGCCCGTATATATATGCTCCGGAAAGAAGGATATTCGATGCGGGAAATCGCAGCATCGGAGCAAGTAGACCCGGCCGCCGCCTACCGGACATGCAAAAAGAAGGAAGAGGCTGGAAGCTTCGATGACAAGCCAAAAACCGGTCGCCCACCAATCCTCTCGACACTCTACGAAAGAAACACGTGCCGATTAATCCACTCCGGAAAATGTTCCGCCGCTGTCGAGGTCCAACGAGAGCTTAAAAATGAGTTGGACGTTGACCTTTCGGTGGAAAGCATACGACGCATGCTCCGTAGAAACGGATTCGCTCGCATAAAACGAAAGAAGCCTTACCTCAAACGAACACACAAAAAAACGACGGTTGGCGTGGGCGAAAAAATACTGAACTTGGACGGCCGACGAATGGCGACGAGTACCAAATTTTAAGGTCGGATGGCCGAAAGTATTGTTGGAAGAAGGCCGGTGGTCAGTTAAAAGACCAGCATATTACGCCAACCGTCAAATTTCGATTATGGTTTGGGGTTGCGTGACGTGCGACGGTGTTGGCGAGTTGAGAAAAATTGTGGGAAAAAGGAATTCGGATGGCTATGTGGAAATCCTAACAAATAATCTTCTAGGATCAGTCTGGGAGAAAGGGCTGGAGGATAATGATTTTATCTTCCAGCAAGAATGACCCAAAACACGTCTCCGGAAAAGCAAAGCAATGGTTCGCCGACAACGAGATCACTTTGCTAGACTGACCATCCCAGTATCCCGGCCTAAACCCCGTAGAAAATTTATGGGAATGAGGTATGAGGTAACTCTTTTAACCACAGAACAGTTGTGGGAAAAGTTGCAAGTGGCGTGGAAGAATATAGATCTCGATTATTGTACGAATCTATGCCAAAAAGGATTAGTGAGGTAATAAAAGCGAAGGGTGGTTAGATAGAATATTGAAGTATGTAGTACGAAAAAAATTTAGCAGCTTGTTACTTACCTAGTTAGAAATTCGCCCTCCTATCTCACCTTCCATTTCGGTCATAATTAGTGCAACACTAAATAAAAATTAGTGTAGTGTCAATTAAAAGATAGAATTTTGATATCATCAATACTAGAGATATTTACTCACCTTTTAGTTTTCCAAGTTTCCCCTACGGCGAGATATTCGTATCTCGCCGTTTTTTTTCCGTGTTGCGTTTCTTTTGTGAGCCACCGTATACGATTCAACCTCAGTTATCGAATTTATCCTTTGTTCATTAGCCATATTTTTATTTAAAGCGTGTGTTACATTAGCAGTTAAATTGACATTTGTTAATTCCTTATTAATCGTCTGGTTTTATTAACATAAAATAACAAAAATTCATTATTCAAAGATTTAACCAATAGTATCGCAATATTTGTCTAAACATCAGATGGCCGAAAATAGCCAATAGGATTCTTGAATTTTTGACCAGTCATTTAAAAGAGAGTTGACCGAACTTGACAGAATTGATTGTAAAGTGACTTGCAAAAGAAACGAAAAATGTGAAGTTTTACAAAAAAATTCTAGTGTCTCTAACGCCAATTAAATGAATCTGGTTCCTATACTCATTTTAAAGCTAATAACCTAGAGAATATCTAAAAAAAAAAAAATGATAATATTGCAATTCTAAAGAAGTTAAGTGATCACATGAATATTTTAATTAGTGAAATTTCAACTCCAAACAGTTTTTTAATCGGGAAGGATTGACCTAATAAAAAATGTGCTTCTGCACTTCCGATATCAATCAAACACACCTGATTTCTACATTCATCTTAGAGCTAATAATCTGGAGAGTATTTAAAAAATGTCTAATAAATATATTATTATTCCCATTTTAGTTATCTATACTAATATTTTAATTAGTGAAATTTTAACTTCAAACAGTTTTTTATCAGGAAGGACCTAATAAAAACGTGCAGAACTATAATTGGTATCAAATTCATCTAGTTATTAGATCCCGAAGTAAATTTTACTAGACTGTTTGAAGTTAAAATTCACTAATTAAAAATATTCGTATAGATCACTTAATTTTCGTAAAATGGGAAAAATAAAATATTTATTAGACATTCTTTAAAGGGTTTAAAATGAGTATAGAAACCAGGTGCATGTAATCGATATTGGAAGTGCTAGGATTTTTTTCGTATAACTTTTCATGTCCTGTTTTCATAAGTGAGCCACTGTATTTCATACCAATTTTCAGCGAAATTAGTACATTAATTTGGTACTTCAGGATCTAATATAGTAATCCTAGCCGGCGGCGTAACCGAGCCGGAATTTTTGCTTCAGATCATGTGAATTTCCTAATTTAGAAATTTTTATTTATTTACGTTCCGGTGCATCCGAGTCGGCTAGGATCACTAATCTAATAACTAAAACGAATTTGATACTAATTTAGGAATGTAGATCTCATCAAGCTTTTTTATTAGGTCAATCCTTTTCAATCTTGTTTGTAAATAACATAATTCTTTTAGTATTGCTTAAAATGAGCATAGGAACCAGATTCATTAAATCGAGGTTAGAGGCATTAGAATTTATTTTGTAAAACTTTTCGTTTCTTTTGCGAGTCACTGTATTTCCTTTATAAAATTAGTCTCACAAACGCCCTCGTGATGTATTGAGTTAACGAACGACTGTTATATAATGCACCTTGGTGAATGACCCCTGCTCTGCGATTGTGTTTTTATTTTGTCTCATCACCTGCAAATAAAAATTGCCTGGCAATTTCGCTATCCGCTTTGTCTCCTTTAAGCCATCCAGTGTGCGGGAGTTCATTTGCCCATGTTCCAAAAATATTACACAATTCTTCCGTATTAGGCCTTTTCATATGATCTGTATATTCTGGTCCACTAACCATCGGCCGCACACTATCACAAATATCTAAAATTAAATGAGCATCATGGCAACTTGTTCTACCACGGCAGTTCTCGATTCTTTATTAAATATTGGCGTAAGTCACCATGAGGGGCATATTCAGAGACCATCATATAACCTTGAGAAGAATCACATGCAATGCCATAGCATTGTAGGATATGGGAATTCTTAGCATCATTATTTTCCTGTAAAAAATTCATTGCTAATAGCTTAATATTATTAGTGCTATAAAAGATGGCAGAATGAAGCTGATATTACCGCGATTAAACTATCATGATCAACGAGTGGGAATATTTTTGCACGAGCGATATAGGCGCTGATCTGTTGTGAAAAAATTTTCGGACATACATAATATTATCACAGAACTTACCTCACCAAAATTTCTTGATTCTGCGGACATTTGAGAGCAACTTTAATTTCATTGAGCTGATGTAGAAGATAATTCCCGCGTCATTGAATATACTTTTACGAATCTCCTTTTGCCAAAAACTTCACATCCTAAAGACTTTCGTAGGGAATCATGGAATCTGGTGGCGTTTCTTTGATTAAGGCAACGACGTCAGGTAACCACTTGTCCACTTGTCGAAATTTTCTTGAAATCGGCGGATTTCACACCAACGTTCAATCTGATCATTCCAGCGCTCTCTACAATCGGAAAAATGTTATTACTTTCTCAGCACTCGCATTAACTAGAAACAGATAAGGTATTATTGATAGCTGCTTTTGCTTCGATAATTTATATGCATAGTGTTTTACCCGTCCGGCTTTGACCTTAAAAATGAAAAAAGTTCTAGCAGACGTAACAGAATATAATTTAGGCCTATGCAAATTACGTGTTCGGGCGATTAAAATAGCTTAGTAACACCAAGAAAAATTTTCGTGCCAATCCCTCTTATAGGGTGACATTTCTCCTGATGTTAAGCTGCACATTCTGCACATAGATTTAAACAATTGTTGGTTGTTCAATTATTAGCGTATACACGCGTGTCTGCATTAACAATTTGTGAGTTATGGATCCAAAAACTGGCTTGCCTAGTCCTAGTTCTCGCCGTTCTACCATTTCAGGAGATGAAGATCAAGCTCATCGTGAAGGCATTACCACAGAAAGCAAAGATTGGACCACGATAAAAGTCATTGACTTGGTTATAGATCAAAATGTTATTATCGTGTGAGTTTTTGGTTCAAAAATTCTGTGATTTTACCGATTTGAATTTGAATGCCGTTTACCTTTTTGTTGTGTTTAGTGATGGTGATACTCCCATTGAAGAAGCTTGTGATGTAATAATTCTTTACTTTTTTTGTTCTTTGATTTTTGATTTTTGATTTTTAAGAATTCAACTAAAATTCTATTTTTTTAGATATTGATAAAAAATAATATTTCTTCGGCCCCAGTTTACGACGCTCACGTAAAGAATTTTATAGGAATGTTTGATTGGGCTGACGTGATGTCTTATTTATTGATCGTACTCAAGAAAAAGAATATCAAAGAACAACAACAGAAAAGCGAAGAACAATTAACTTCAGAATTCAGGGATCTAATTAAATTGGCAATACAGTGTCAACCAGTCCCTGTTAAATTAGCATCTGGTAAGTTTTTCAAAGACTCCTGTCTTAATAAACGAGGTTGAGTAGTAATGATGGATTTTTTATTATGAAAAAAGATTTGTCGAATAAAAATCCATTTTATTCTGTTATACCTGAGACATCATTGTTTCAAGTCGTCGAATTGTTTGGAAGTGGTACTCATCGAGGTAAATATTATGTTTTGCTTTATATATACAATTTTTTCAATAGTTACTTATATTCTTTTATATTCAGTTGCGGTTGTGGATGCTGATGGAAATCTGAAGGGGATATTAACACAATCGACCGTTATTAATTATCTGTATCAAAATGTAAGCCAGTCTTTTTTTTTAATTTTTGACCATGATATGACCTACCTCATTATATTTATTTTTATTATAATTTAATAGGTTACCCATTTTCCGCAAATTGAAGGAATTTTCCCGAAAACTGTAAGGATTTGCTCATATTTTTTTCATTTGTGTCAGCAACCCATCTTATAATGATTTTGTAGGTTCGTGAGCTTGGAATTGGAATGGGTTTTGTCATAACTGCACAAGCTAATTCAAATGTTCTCGATGCGTTAACAATGATGAACAAAAATGGTCTTAGCAGTATTGGCAAGCTTTCTTTTCTTGCGTTGTCATTTATTTTAGTTTTACAAGTTTATCGTAATTTGTTTTTGATTATGTGTGTCTTAAATGAATTAACTAATGAGTCTAATAATTAATACAGGAATAACCGATGAAAATGGAATGTTAATTGGAAATATTAGCATGTCAGATATCAAAGTAAGGAAAAGACCGTGATTTTGGAGTATATAATAAGTTGATACTGTGTTTTCAATGATTGATATGTGCTATAATTTACAGTATATCTTGAGGAGCGATCGTCATTCTTTATTGTGGCGAACTTGTCATCAGTTTGTTAGTCATGTGAGAAGTCGTCAAGGATTAGAGGATGGGCAGGATCGATATCCTGTATTCGATATAAGTCCAAATTCTACAATAGGCTATGCCATTGCGAAACTGACCGCAACAAAAGCTCATCGTGTTTGGGTAGTCGATGAGAAAATGAATCCAGTTGGCGTTGTCAGTTTGACGGATATATTGAGCGTTTTTGCTCGAGAAGCTGGTGGAAAACCGAACCCATCTGCTAAACGTCAAAGGAGTATTTCAAAAGTAGAGGAAGTAATCGCAACTTTGACGGATCAATGATTACACCGCTGAAAATTTTTAAAATTATTTCTAATTAACATTCAAAGGTTATTTAATTAATGCTTTTTATTAATAATTATCATCAAACTTTCTATTTACAACACATGAATTGAACCATCCATGTATGTATGCTAAGAAACAATATGATAAAACCAATCAATTAATATTTTAATTATTACGTTATAAACCAGTATTTAATAATTTGGTTTTTCTTCTTGTTCTGTTTGCAATCGTATCATTTGATGATTCCTTTTGTAATATAGTGGTATCTTCGTTTGATGGATAAGCAAGATCAGTAATGAATGTTGTATCAGACTGGTTGATCTTCTCTTCACGATTCGAAACATCTTTTTTGTGTTGATTTTTCGATGATTTATTGTCGATATTTAAATTAACGACAATTTCCTCGTCCTTTTTGCGCTTTCTGCTTCCATTATTACCACGCTTACGTGTATTTTTTACGATTTCCTCTACGAGCGCATCTTGAGACTCTTCATCGTCACTTACTTCTGCTTCTACCTCGATCACTTTCCGTTTATTGCTTTTACGACCCTTAGTTCGCGTTGATTCAACCTCATCAGGTGGTACTAAAACCGAATTGTCTACTTCGAATAGGTTATACTTTTGATATAGTTGAAATACCGCTTGTTCTTTGTCTTTTGCTTCAATCATCAGATCCATATCTGGATCGCAAGGCGGGAGTTGAACCACTCTGTCGAAATGGGCCCTCTTCTCTAATTTCGAATTAGCACCTCGGCGACTTTCAGAGTAATGTTGTTTAGGTTTGAGCCCACGATCAGTCCAAGTTTTATTGACCTCGGGTATTATGGCAAGTAAATCTTCAAGGGACAGAGTTCCGGGATGCAATTTATGATGATGCCAATCCAAAACGAGGGGAATACTCAATTTCTGACATAATGGCAAAAGATCTTGAACACAATAAGACAATTCATCGTTTTCTAGAACTAATCGATTCTTAATTCTAGGTGACAAAGCCAAATAATTCATCTCAAATCTTTCCATAGTTTCCTCTTTATTCCCATATGTGCCTCCCATATGGATTATCATAATCGAGTCGGGTGGTAAACCCATGAGATCAAGCATTTCCGCATGGTAATCGAGATCTCTAATGGTTTTCTCAACTATGACTCGAGTAGGCGAACCGAGTTGATTAAATTGTCCCGGGTGTGTTGTCAATCGATGTCCATGTTTGGCAGCAAATTCACCAACTTGTCTTAGTTCTTTTTCTGCGAACTCAAGAGAATAACCATATTCAATTGAACTGGCAAATGGAAACATTTGAGAAGAGACACGCATAAATTTAATATTGTGTTTTTCATTAAATTTGACCAATTCAAGTAAATCTCTGATATTCTGAAGTCCGAGTTCACGGACATATCCCATCCCTTTTTCTTTAATGGTTTCAATCCTGCATGTCCTCGCACAAAATATTGATGGTTTTTGTTTCCTGAGAAAAACATTAAGGCATGCATACCCAAGCCTTCCACGAAAATTGGTAGTGTTTGTATCTTTTCGGGACGAAGTCATTACGTGAGTGTTTCGTAATACAGACCACTGATAATTAGTAAGCGTTTTGTTAAGACTTCTAAAGTAGATATTTTGGAATTCTGTTGAGAGATTCAACTTGAAGAAGGCTTGCTGAATGCTTTGAAAGAAACTGTTTATACACGGGATTGGAGTTAAAGAGAGAATAAGTTCAGAGAAGTGAAAAGGAATGTTTGAGGTTTTCTAAGTCTCCTCAACCAAGTTTCCTCAACCAAGTTTGATGGTAGAAGGTAAAGCAACTATTTATAAAGAACGGACAATAGTCGATTCAACCACATTGAAATCTCGATCTTTTCTCACGATTTTCAACGACCGATTTCTAACGATCGATCGGTTTTTTTCTCTGATCGATTTTTAAAAAATCATCGCAAATTGTTAGTCTACCTCCCCTCTTTTTGGCCTCCATTGTTCTACTTGACGTTTTTCTGCTTTTCTTTGGCTGCTCTTCTTCAGTGCTTTGACGTTCCTTGCGACGTGATATTCTTAGAGATATGGTTAGAAAATCTTAACAATATATTGTCATTTTTCGACACTTTACAGAGATGTTATTTAAGTAATATTGTTCTTTAAAGAAACTATTCAGAATTTTATGAACAAATCATGTGAATTTATAAATCAAAAATTTAACGGGAAGCCTACGGACAGTATTTAGGGACGGTGCTGAATCAGGTGATCTTTCCGGGCCAGTGGCGATAAAATTTATATCCAATAAGAATGCACTCAAAGAAATGAAAGGACTATTAATTAAAAATAGCCTGTCTCTAATCGAACGTAAGGAAAATTCAGAATCCAAATTAGGAAATTTGAAATTTGCAAGGAACATCTTTTGTTGGACGAAATTTCAAGATACAAGCTATTTTTCAAAAATAAACATTTGAATTTTTTCCATTACACATTTAATCTTCCCGGTTTGATTGGTTTATCCCCTTAAAAAATGACTTAATATTACATAATTTTCTTAGGCTTCAAAAAGTCGTCTACATCCAAAAATAAATAGGATTGAAAAAAAACTCCCACTTCCCAAATCTTCAATCCTCAACACAGTAGCAAGTTGACTTGCATGAGCCATGATCAGCCGCATGACATTTATTTTAAAAAATTAGATAAAACTATGTAATTATTAAGTCTTTAAGAAAGTGTCATTTATACGTGCTTTTCATTATTGTAAGGCTATAACAGGGATTTGCAAAATTTTTTTAAAATAAATTCTGAATTTTTAAAATAATTTGAATTTTTATTATTTTTATTTTTATTATAGAATCACATGGCTTAAGCATGAATTATGGCTTAATTTCTTTAATGCTAATTAATTCAAAGTCACATTATTTTATTTAATTATAACTTAATTTAATATTAGTCAAAATTATGTAGTATTTATAATTTTAGATCAAAATTATAATATAACTATATATATATTTTTAAATAATATTTACAAATTTCAAAACTAATTCAGTATTATTATATTAAACTTAATTTAATATTATATTATTAAATTAATAAATAATTTTATAAAAGTAATATAATTTAGTTTAATAATTTTTAATTATTAAATCTAATAATATTAATTATATTATAAATTTCAAAAATAAATTACTAATTTTTATATAATTTTTAAAGATCAAAGAAAATAACTTATTTTTAAATAAATTTATTAAATTTATATATACTTTTTATATTTAACTTTAAATACTTATTTTAAAATATAATATTTTTTTTAATAACATTATAATTAAATAAATATAATAAATAAATATTTTGTAATTTAATATATAATAATACTTATAATTATAAAATTAAAAAATTAATTTTATTAATTAAAATTAAAATTTTTCTTTAATATTAAAAAATAATTTTTATTTCATATTAAAATAAAGTTTATAAATTATAATTTAATAATATTTTTTG
>CAJVPS010000454.1:0-24513 GCA_910591765.1 Ambispora leptoticha
GTAAATTTATGTATATTATCTTATTAAGAAGATAATTATATTTTATTATAAGTAAAATATATATAAATTATCTTATTGAGAAAATAATCATATTTTTATTAGAAGTAAATCTTGCATACATCATCTTATTAAAAAGATAATCAGTCATATAATCTCTTGAAATTATAAAAAGTTAATAACTACTGTGAATACAGTCACTATTATCATTTTAAAATAATTACATATACATAATTTTAAAATGATAATAGTTTTTTTGATACCCTCTCTGTGGAGGCAAAATCAGAAATAAAATTGATAACTATAAAAATAATTCAAACTGGATCCAATAAAATTAACTAACTATGAAATAGAAAGACAACTTCAAAGATTAATCAATCTTTTTAATTCATCTCAATTATCTAGATAACAAGAAAAGGATTTATGTTGATTGATCTATAATTTATTTGTCACTAATATATCAAAAACAGAAGTTTTAACTAGCAAATATCAATTACAACTTTGATTTTAAAATCATTTAACTCATCCCGCAACTGAAATAGCTGGTATTATCTATAACTTACACAAGAAAATTATTACATTTAATTAACAAAGAACATACTATACTTAAAGATCAAGATCCAGTATTTTAGTTAACATCTCCATTAGAACTCTCATATTAGTCCCCTCATCATCCACTTTGGCTTCAACCTCTAATACATTCTTCACTAATCTTTTACATAGAAGAAGAGCTCCAGTTCAGTCAAGAAATACAACAGAAGAAGAATTTTCAGAAGAAGAAGAAGTTCATCTCTCTATCCTTTTAGATTCGTCTCTATTACAATCCCAAAGAAATCAAGAAGAAGAAAATATGACAGACCAAGCTATACAAGTACTAGTCACTGCTCTAGGTCCATTAATATAAGCCATGATAGCACAGCAAAATAGATAAACTGAATTATCAACAATATCACTCTTTTTTTACAGTAGTGGAATATATGAGGATCCTATAAATTAGATTGAGAAATTTACTCGAGTAATTAATGCAAATAACATAACAAATCCAAGAAAGATAAAGATAGTATCTGCCTATTTGAGAGAAATTGTCTCAATCTGGTATTAGCAAAATAAACTCACAAATAATGATTGGCCTACTAGTTAGAATAATAATGATAATAATGATTCATTTTATTAAATCTTCATTATCTAGTTTAGAATTAATGCTCAAGTTTTAGTATGGCAATAATAACTGAGATTAAGAATACAAGAAATAAATGAGGATATAACTTCATATACTAAGGATATTTGTACACTACTTAGAAAAATTGATCCAACAAGTGCATATCCTGCCACTTATTATATTGAGCAATTTGTAAAAGGCTTAAAGCCAGAGATTGTCTTTCATATAAATAAATCTAATCTAAATACTCTAGATGCAGTGATTACAGAAGTAATTAATACTGAATCTAGCTACAGGCAAATATATCAGAATCTCCTTAACTCTATCTCACTCATGTCACAAAATCTTGGCATTCCCTTTTTTATCCCAAGTCTAGCAAATGATATGAGCAGAGCTATAGCTAATCTTACTAAATAAGTGAAGAAGTTATCTACTCAGAATAATTAAAATCCCAATAGTCATCCTAATTAAGGCAAGACTTGTTATAATTGTGGTAAAAGTAATCACATAGCTCATGATTATAGAATGTCAAAGAAAAATATGAATAGTAATAATAGTAATAATAATACCTTAAATATTAAGTACTTCAAATGTAATAAAATGGAATATTACACCAATAGCTGTACAGAAAGAAACATGAATATTAAATAGCCAGCTCATCTTGAAACTAATACTACCACTATAGCACCAGATAATAATTTGTTATTACAATAATTACAACAACTTCTAGGTGAACAGTCTATAATACCCTGACCTTCTAATATTATCACTAATAATAGTAATACTTCACATTTAAACTAGAGTCTATATCTAAAGAAGATCAGAGTACGAGCCAACTTCAAAAGCCTTCAACAATATTTTTACAATAATTACTAACTGAAATCATAGAAGAAAATAAAAATCTAGAAAAAAAGAATAAAAAAGTAGTAGATGCAGTTTACTGTGAAGAAAAAGTAGAAGATCAGCCTATCAGAATAATAATTGATAGTGGATCAGTCAGCAATGTCATATCAGCCAGATTCTTAAAACAAATAGAAAGAAAGATTAACAAGTCCTTCAATATTAGTCTTATAGGAATAAATGGAAAATCTGAATGACTACTAGGAGAAATAGAAAAGTTAAAAATAAAAATTGGAGATCTGAGCTAATAAATTGATGCTCTAGTTATGGAAAAGCAAAGTATTACCTATTGCTTGGCAATCAATAAGCAAAATAATCCAAAGCTATTTTAAACTGGGATGAAGAACTTTTAAGCTTTGAAGTTGAAGAAGAGTCTACAATCATTCTAGTTACCTATATTCAACAAAGGTCAATTATGAAATTAATTAGTCTTGAGAGAAAACTTGAGAGTTCTGTTCTTGAAGATGATGATGATGAATATGAATTTGAAGAAGAAAAATTAGTTGATCAGCCCCTATACACAGTACACAAAGAGCAAAGTAAGTAGCTTGTACTAAAAATAGAAGTTCAAGAAAATCTTATAAAAATTAATGATAAGATTATTGAACAAGAAAAAAAAAAGAATTCATCAAGAGAGATTAGAAGACTATAATGTCTGTATTCATAGTGAAAAAGAAAATAATTATGTTTAATGTGAAAAAGAGCAAGATATATATAGATAGTTAGAGATACTATCTCAACTATCATTAAATGTCACCCTGACTATGATCAAATCAGACTTGAATCCAAAATAACAATAATATTTTCATCAAGTTCTGAATTCATATAAAGATCTCTTCAATATAACCCAGCCTGATAGAATAAATATACTTATAAAATTTGAGCTAAAAATCTACTATAAGTGATAAGATATTAAAAATATTAGGATAAGAATAATAATAAAAATAGATAAAAATAAAATGAAAAAGAATTTTAAATATAGGAATGACAAAATTAAAGAAGTTATCTATATAAGTTACTTAATAATAATTTGTGATTCAAAGTAATCTTGATGATCATGATAATATTTAATTTGTCTTTTATTAATAGAATATTTAAGAATATTTCTATTCTGATCATGAAGTTTATAAGAGTTATATCTAGCATAGTCATGAATATAATACTATTCTTTACTCTAAGTGGATTGAAATTTATCTCTAATTACTAAGTACTATTTCATGTCAAATATTAATATTTTGTCTTTAATTTTAAATATTATTTCTTTTTGTATTTTGTCATTATAAATTTAAGAATATTGTAATTGGCATTCTATATTTTGTTTTGCTTCTAATACTTGTTGAGATAACTGATCTATTATATGATATATTCATTATAGTAATTTTTTTTCTTCTGTGAAATTTTCTTCCAAATAAACAGGAATTTTTAATTCAATTAGTAATTTAACATTTTATCTATAGATTAAAAAAAATGATTCATATTTTATTATTGAATTTTGATTTGTTCTATATATAAAAAGAGTAGCAGAAATGAAAATATTTCATTCTTATTTATATACTATTGTCAATTTTTGTAATATTATGCACAGTGTTCTATTAAAGTATTCTATGATTCTATTAGTTTATAAATGATAAGATAAAGAAAATTTATGTTTGATTCTAAATTTTATTGATAATTTTCTAACTATTTCATTAATGAATTTCAATCTATTATCTGATTGAATTTCTTTAGAATATCCATATCTACAGATTATTTCTTCAAAGATAAATTTTGTGATTATAGTAGTTTTCTTGTCAGGAATAGCTTTAGCTTCAGATCATTTTGTAAGATAGTCAATTGCTATAATGATATATCAATTTCCAGTTATTGTGATTTTACTAGATCTAATTAAATCAATAATAATTCTGTCAAAAAATTGTCTAATTTTGATAGAATGTAAAGGTTGTTTGGTAGTTCTTCTACCAGTTCACTAGCAGATTTCACAAGTCTTCACATAATTCTTTATATCAGTTTCCATACCATTTTACTAATATTTATTTGCAATTTGTTGATAGATTTCTTCATATCCAAAATATCCAGATAAAGAACTTGAATGTAAATTAATAAGAATAGCTTCTATTTTATTTTCTTTAATAACTCAAAGAGATGTAGTTGGTTCTTTTTTTCTATTGATTTTGTATAATATGTCATCAATTTGTAAAAAGTATTTTGCTTGATTATAAATTTTGCATTATTATTCAAGAGTTGATTTTACAAGATAAGTTTTATTATCCAAATATTGTTATAAATTATAATAAGTTATTAAATCCATATTATTATTATAAAGAAAAAAGTTATTTAATGATTTTTCAAATATATCCAGGATAATATGTCAGCATTTTGATTCTTTCTTCCAGATCAATAAGTAATAAAGGTATATTTTATAAGAAACATGATCTATCAGTTTACTCTAGCAGAATGACTTGATTGATTTTGAATAACTATCTCAAGATATTATGATCAGTAATTATTTCAAAAACTATTTCAAGTAAATAGTAATGAAATTATCTAATAATCTATACTACAACTAGTATTTCTTTTTCAGTTACTTCATATTTTTGTTCATTTGGTTTTAGAGTGATACTTGCGTAAGTAACTACTTGTTCTCTTCTATTTTTATCTTTCTGAAATAAAATAACTTCAAGTTTTGAATCTGAGGTATCAATATAAAAATAGAATTTTTTGTAAAGTCAGGGTAAATTAAAATAGATACAGTTGTAAGATGTTATTTGATTTGTTGAAAAATTTCTTTTTGATCTATAGTCTAAATAAATAATTCTTTATTATGAAGTAATTTGAATAGAGATGTGGTGATTTAAGAAAATCTTTTTATAAATTTTCTATAATATCTAGCTAATTTAAGAAATAATTAGAGTTCTTTAATAATTTTTAATTGAGAAAAGTCTTGTATTTTCTAAATAGTTGATGAGTCAAAGGAAATTTCTTCTTCAGTTATAATATATTCAAGAAATGATAATTTTCTTTTGCAAAAGTTACATTTTTCTGGATTGAGTTTCTAGTTGGCATTTCTAATTCTGCAAAATACTTTGTTAAGATAATTCAAGTATTCTTCAAAATCTTTTGAGAATATATTCAGATTATCAATATATATATTGGCAAAATTTTAATTATATTCTCCTAGTACTGTATCTATAATATGTTAAAAAGTTACTGGAGCATTATATAATTCAAAGACATAATATTGAATTCAAAAAGTTCTTCTCTGAAAATGAAAATAGTTTTAGATTTATCTTTTTCTTTTATTTCAATTTGCCAGTATCCAGAGATTAAATCTATAGATGAAAATCAATAAGCATTTTCAAGAGAGTCTATTATTTTATCAATTCTTGATAATAAATAAGTATCTTTTCAAATGATTGCATTTATTTTTTGATAATCAACACAAAATTTTTTCTTTTCATTTTTTTTGAAGACTAATAATAGATAAAGTTCAAGGACTAGTTGATAGTTGAATAATATTAACTTCTAAAATTCTTTGAGTTTCTTCTGATATGAATAATTAATCTGGAAGGATAATTCTATAGGATCATTATTTAATAGATAATTTATTTTTAGTATATATCTCATATTGAATTATATTACTTTGGCCAAGTTCATATAATTCAGTTACAAAGATATCAGTATTATCTTTTAATAGTTGAGTAAGAAGTCTTTCTTGTTTAGCAGTTAATTTTTATTATTTAATAACTTTTTCTTCTTGTTCTTATTCCAAAAAATAGGTATAGGCTTCTTGATGGTCAGTAGATCTAAATTTAGCTATTTCTTAACTAGATTATTCTAGTTCTTCTCTAGTTGAAACTGGCTTAAGTTGATTAACAAATGCAAGTTAAAAAAATACAAGTTGAGTAATTTTCTGATCTGGTTCAATAATATAATCATTTTTTGAGTTATTTTGAATAATGATACTGATATTTCTAGTATATCCAGAGTTAATAGTTCTATCTTTAATATTGATTTCTTGTTTTATAAGAGATAAGCAAGATATTACTTGACATATAACTTCTATAGGAATTTCTATAATAATATAAATATCTACTAATATAACTTGATATGATGAAATTCTGATTGTTTCTTTTTCAGTATAATAAATATCATATCTAATATTAGTTAGATATACTTTTTTTGATAATTTTTCTTTATCTTGATCATTATAAACTTTGACTGTATAGTAATTATTATTTTGTTCTACAGGAATATCCTTTAAATAATTATTAAATTATTATGAAAGTTCATTAAGAACTTGATAAATAATATTGAATCTTTTATATATTTTATTTAATTCAAGTTGAGAAGACTGAGTTGAAATAAAAGTAAAGCTGATTTCTTCAATTAATTCATTTATTACTGCTTTTTTTGGAATTTTCATAGAGCATTTTCCTTTATCTAATTTAATCAGAAGTTTAGATTATATATAATCATTATATTTATCATTATCACAAGGAATTAAACATTCTTGACAGAGTTTTACATTAATATAATTCAAGTGAGCAAGCTGTTATCTTTGATTAGGACTGAGTTATTAATAAATGTATTGAAATATTTCAGTAGCAGAAACTTCTACAGAACTCTTATAAATAATTTTATGAATAAAATTATTCTCATATATAAAGTGAGATAGAATTGTTTTGCCAATTTCATCATATTCTTTATAAACTTCTAATAGTATTTCTCTTTCTCTAAGCTTGTTAATCATTTTGGTATTCTTTCTCTATTTTCCATAATTAAATCAATAAATGCATTAATGTTTATAAGTATAGAAGTATTTCTTTTCATAACTTCCAGTAATAAATATTTTTCTGGGTTTATTATATTTATCATATTGAGAGTAAGCAGAAAGGTTTAATTATTTTTCTCTAATACAATTATCATAAGTAATTACTTTTTCTTCATTTATTTTGAAATATATTTTAGTATAATATTTATCTATATATTTTTCATATTCATAATATCTTTTAATCTGAGAATTAGAATAAATCTGTTATATAGTAAATTGATATATATCAAAGCTTTTCTTGACTCTTTTATTAACAAAGAGTTCTTGTTCAATCTCATCAGCCCAATCTTTATTAGTTTTGAATTCAGCACAGAAAGATTTATAAATTTTGATTATTATTCAGTTAGCAAGATCATTACAGTATCAATGATATTAATAATCAGGTATAAAAAGATTTTTATAATACTAATATTGACTATTTGATTCTTGCCAGTCAAATAATTATCAGTTATTTCAATTGCATTGTTAGATAAACTTTCTGTTAAGCTATTTAAAATCTTCTCAGATATATTTTTTCTATTTAATTTTGATTTCTTCTTAATAAGCTTATATTTCATAAATCCTTTTTATACTTTGGATAATTGGAAATGGTATTTCTCCAAAGTCAATATTTCTTAATCTTCAGTTTGAAGTTTCAATGGAGATCCAGGCTTCTTTGGTAATAATTTCAATATTATCATCATCTTGAAATTCTTGTTGTTTAGGAGTTACAATATTCTAATCATCATGTTATCACATAAGAAAAGTCTTCTTCTTCAAGTATTATTTTTCAAATTCACTTTCAGAATCTTCTGATTTATTTTCTTCAGAACTGGTATTATCAAATATTAGTTTTTCTCTATCATCATAGATAAATTTATTTGGTATTTTTTCTTTTTGATTATCATATTCAAAAGTAAGTAATTCTTTTCTGATGTTAATATTGGCTTTGATTTTGTTTAGAAAGTCTATATCAATAATTACTGAGTATATTTTCACTTCAGTAATATCTACTTTAGTAGGAATTATAATTTTATCAATATTCAAAAGTAAATTATTAATAACTTCAAGAGATTATTTAGATATACTATTTATATCTGATATTGAAATATTTGAACTGCATTATATTTTTAATTCCATATCTTTAATAAAGTTATATATAGTAACACATTCAGAGATATCAGTATCAATGATTAAATTAATAATATTCTTTTTAACTTTCATTTCATACTAAACAGATATAATTTTGAGTTTTTGCCTAAGTAATACTCTTCTTTTTCTTTTTGATTTTAAGACTGTAGCTCAGCATATTTCTTTTAATAGTTAAGTTCTTTGTGAAGATAAGATCTGGATAAGCTGAGTAATAGTTATATTTACTTTCTATTAGGCTAAATCTTCTAGAATATCATATAGTTCAGTTATGATAATGAGTATAGATAAAGCAATTTTACTTTTCTTTTTGTTATTAGTCTTTTTGATAAGTTCTTCTTCAAGAGTTTTAAATAGTTTAGCATTATTCATATCTTGATCAAAAATAACTTCAGGAGTATCTTCCTATTCTTCTTCATTATTATTATTTAGTTTCTTATTTTTATCAACTGTTTTTTTATAGAGTTGACTTACAGATCTAGTTACCTAAGAAATAGTTCTGAAATTTCTGAATTTTCTTTTAATAGTCAAGTATTTATATATATTAAGTAGCAAATTTATATTATTAGATTTGGTAGTTAATGTTTAAATACTATTAGTAAGAGCCTGTATTTGAACTAATAATACATTTTGATTATTATTTGCATTTTAATTATTACTAGTATTTGTCTGATTTGATAGCACATTATTTTATTACTGATTATTTTTATTAGTTCTCTAATAATTATTTCTAAAGTTATTCTGATTATTTTAGTATAATTATAGCTGAGAACAGTTAGAATGAATATGATCTGGCTCACCATAATTATAACAGATTGAAACTGGTTTAGAATTTTAATTATTGTACTTATAATCTGAATTATTTCTATTGTAGTTTGATTCTTTGCTGGTTTTAATACTTTTTATCTACTAGTTAAGATCTTGAAGTGCTATCAAAATAATATTTAGTGTTGAGTTATTCTGGATTTGGGATTGATGATATTCATAAGTTGATATATCTGTATCAGCTTTCTCTATATTCTTTATAACTTGTACCATATTTAGAAAAGTTCTATCAGCTGAGATCTGAATCCATTTTCTGATCTTAGGTTAAAGTTCTTTTTTGTAGGTATAGATCTTGTATTCTTCTGGATATTTATTTTCAGAGTCTACTTTATGAATTAGATTAATGAATTTGTCTGTATATTCTTTCATAGTATCAGTCTGTTGTAATATTTCAATCTCATCTTGTCATTGGTCAATTTTTTCTTGTATGCAGAATTAAGCTGCAAATTGATGACTAAACTATGTGATAAATCTTGATTATTATTCTAGGCTATTAGTCAGATAATATCATTTCTTTCTCTTTTATTATACCATAAGATAGCAGCATCTTCTAGATATTCTCTAACTAATTGTACTTTTTTGATATCTGTAATATCATTAACTTGGATGATGATATTAAAGTTTTTGAGCCACTCTGTTAGATCTTGATTATTTCTTTAATATTTTCTAATTAGAATAATGATTTTCTCTATTGATCAGGTATTCTGATCAGTCATTTGATTAGTAAAAGCTTTAAGAGCTGTAATAAAATTATCCAAGTTATTATTATTATTTTGAATTATTTGATTATCTTCTTCTTCTTCTGATTAATTGTTATTTTTTGAATCAGTTTGATTATCTTCTTCTAAATCAGAATAGTTACTATTTTCTTCTAGTTCTAAAATTAATATAAATTATATTGGGAAAATAGAAATATCTTCTGAGTTTTTGATTTTAGAATAATATTTGTTAATATAACTATTTATAAATAGAGTTTTTAGATGAAAAATAAAGTCTTAATAAATAAATCATTATAAAATTATTCAATTAAGTCAAGTTATTCTTCTTAAGTATTAATTCTGTCAAATACAAAAGTATTTACTAAAGATAGCTCCTTAACTATTGCAATATAGTGACAAATAAAGTATTATCTAGTTGTAACTAGTTGCGACTTATAAAATTTTGAAGTTATAACATGTTGTAACAGATAATAAATAAGTATTACATACTTGCTACATCATCTTTAGTATTTACTAATTGTACTATTCTTTATTTCAATCAACTAATATATATTTTAATAAGATCAAGTTGAATTAATTCTTGAAATAATAAATATGTGATTTGATTAATTGATATTGTTCCAATATATTTTATAAGTAAATGAAAAGTATAGAATTGTAAAGAGAAATTAGATTGAGAGAGATGATAATAGAGGTAAAGTCTTGAGGAGATATTCTAATAGGATAATTAGAAATTTGATGAGTCTCAAGATGATAATTAATAAGTAGTCTAATAAAAGAATAATAGTTAGTCATGAAAGTTTAAAATACAAATATTAATCAGTTATAGATAATAAAAGAAAAAGATATATATAAAAAAAATATGAAAATATATAAATATAATAAGAGGTGTAAAGAGGGTATTTCTCTATAGAGAGGGTATCAAAAATATGGTATAACAAATTAGTAAGTGGAGTTTTACTTTAATTCATCTTAATAATATAGGGTTAAAAAAGTTTAAAATAATTAAAGATAAAGAGAAAAAAATTAGACTATACTTTCAATAATGACAAAGATTTCTAAGATCTGTGCCAATATCTATGAATATTATCTTAAAAAGAATAATTAAATAAAGAAAGAAAAAATTAAATCAGAGAAATTATAAAAATTAATTGAGTAAAGTCACTAATAATTAATATAATTCAAGATTTGAGTTGATTAAATAGCAAGCTATTAATCAAAAAAGACTATAACTAGAATAAAAATAAAAACTAAAATATGAAAACTAAATAACTAAACAAATAAAAGATATAGCTTATTTATAGTAGAGATCTTTTACTCTCAAAAATAATAAACAAAAAGTATAGCTTATTTATAATAGAGATCTTCTACTCTTAAAATAATATCAAATAAATCAAAAATTAATATAACATTATAATTCAAAAATCCAAAATCAACTTTATATGGTCAAAGAAATAAAACCAAATAAAAGAAAAAGTACTAGTATAATCAAATTATATTTTCTAAACAATTCAAATAAAATTATGAAAAAGTACTAATATAATTTATACTTTTCAAACAAATCTTTTAAAACTATTTATTTCAGCTAGAATAGCAGATTCTTTTATATATTTTCAGATACAAAAATTATTATAGTATTACTAGCTAATATTATCTAATATACAAGATATAATTAAAGTAATATAATATAAATAATTATAAATGAGTTACGTCAAAGTATATTGAAAAATGTCAAAGAATATTAAAGAATATTAAAGTATGTAAAAGAATATTGAAAGATATGAAAAGATATATAAAGATGTAAAAAGATATGAAAGAACAAGAGAGAATATCAAAGGATATCAAAGAATATGAAAAGATATCTGAGATCATCATTCAAGTGTAACTATTTTATCAAAATTAAAAATAATCTTCTACTAAACTATTCTACTATATACATAAATATTATAATACAAAATAATAAAAATATAAATCCTAAATATTAAATAAGATATAATGTTAAAAATAAAAATATGATAATAAATATAGTAATATATGATATAGAAATAGAGATATTGATAAAATAAATAAAAATTATAATAAAATGTAATTTTTCATAACTAGAGAAAGATTAGAAAATTAAGAAATTTTATGTCATTATGATAATAATATTCTTAAATATATAATAATAAAACTCAAAATAAAATAATTTTCAAAATTAAAAATAAAATATTAATATTTGATATAAAATAATACTTAGTAATTGAAGATAAATTTCAATTTACTTGAAGTAAAGAATAGTATTATATTCATGACTATACTAGATATAATTCTTATAAAGTTTGTGATCAAAATAGAAATATTCATAAGTATTCTATTAATAGAAAATAACTCAAATATTATTATAATTATTAAGATTACTTTAAATTATAAATTATTATTAAGTAACTCATATAGATCATCTCTTAATTCTTGTCATTCTTATATTTAAAATTTCTTTTTATCTTATTTTTATCTATTTTGATAATTATTCTTTTCCTAATTTTATTATCTATAGTAAATTTTTAGCTTAGAATTTATATAAATACCTCTTCTATTCCTCTTTCTTTTTTCTTTATTCTTTTATATTTTTACTTTTATTTATTACTTTTATCTTTTTTATTATATATCTTTTCAAATTTTTTTATACTTTTTACTTTTATTATTTTTATCATATCTTAATTCTCTACTTGGATTATATCTCAAATGATCAAATCTCTTGAAAAGATATATCAGAAAATACTTGCTCAACAACTCTTTGGAATGATTATTTTTTTAATTTTTAGATTACTTACTTATAATAATATAGAACAGAAAACTAATATTTTACTCTTGGATCTATTCATATAATTTGAATTTACTAAAGATATTAAAGTTGATAATACTTTTCTCTTGAATTCTCAGATAATTATTAACTTACTTGAAGTACTTATTAAATCAGTTAATATAATCATTAACTTAAACTTTAATTAATTAAATATCTTTATTATTATTTTATTAGAAGATGAATTCAAAGCTAATATTAAGAAAAAAGATAATAAAGAAGAATTAGAATTCATAAGTTCTGATAACTTAATTACATTTGAAAAAAAATCTAAATTACTTATTCCTGTATCTAAAGATATTAAATCTATCTTGAAAAAAGATTGACTAACTCTACTCAAAGAAATCATATTATCAATTTATAATAATCTATTAGATAACAACAGTTAAACAATATTACAATATTATAAACTTGAATATATATTTTTAATTTAATTACAAAAATATTCAAGAGATATATTAGAGATCAAAAAGAATATTAAAGATACTCTTGAAAAATACATACATGATAGATTATATAATATTATTTATAAAGTCTTTTTCATCTATAATTCTGAAGAAGTATTTAATAACTGATTTGAATTTATATTAATCAAGTTATATCACTTGAACAAGAAAGAATTATTAAAGATTATTAATTAATTTTTGCAGAAGCAAAAATTTTTTAAAGAAGAACTATATATTACTGTAGTAATATAAAATTCCTTAATTTTCTAATCTTTTCTTGATTATGCAAAATCATATTTATCTATAATTTTTATTTATTTTATAAATATTTCTATTTTTATCTCATATATTTATTTTTATTATTATATTTATTATCACATTTCTATTTTTAAAATATTATATTTATTTTTATTTAAGATCTATATTTTTAAATTATTTATAATATAATATTTATATATATAATAGAATAGTATAGTAAAAGATTATTTTTAATTTTGATAGAATATTAATTATAAATATCTTTTTATATCTTTTGATATCCTTTTATATCTTTCTATATTCTTTCATATCTTTTAATATCTTTTATATCTTTCAATATACTTTCACATATTTTGATATTCTTTAATATTCTTTAATATCTTTTAATGTACTTTGATATATATATTTCTAATTATATAATATTTTAATTATAACATATATATTAGATAATATTAGCTAGTAATACTATAATAATTTTTGTATTTGAAAAATATATAAAAGAATCTGCTATTCTAACTTGAAATAATTAGTTTTGAATTGAATTATTTAAAAAATATAATTAAAAAACTTATTATTATAATAATAGTAATCTTTTTACAAGATTCTTTTTTTAATTATACTAGACTCTTTCTTTTACTTAGTTTTATTTCTTTGACTATACAAAGTTAATTTTAATTTTTAGATTATAATATTATATTGATTTTTAATTTTTAATATTATTTTGAAAGCAAAAGATCTCTACTATAAATAAGTCATACTTTTTGTTTTATTATTTTTGAGTGTAGAAGATCTTTATTATAAATAAGTTATACTCTATTTTTGTTTAGTTAATTAATTTTTGTATTTTAGTTTTTATCTTTTATTTAGTTATAATCTTCTTAATTAATAGTATTTTTACTATTTAATTACTTTAAATCTTGAATTATATTAATTACTAGTGGTTTCACTAAGCTGATCTTTATAATTTTTTTAATTTATTTATTTCTTTTATTATTTATTTTACTCTTTTTAAAATAATATTCATAGATATTAATATAGATCTTAGAAATTTTTATTATTATTGAAAGTTATAATCTAATTTCTCTCTCATTATCTTTAATTATTTTAGTTTCTTTCAATTCTATATTATTAAGATAAATTCAAATAAAAATTTATTTACTAATTCATTATAATAATAACTTAATATTATAAACTTGAATAAGTACTTTTAGTTCAATTATATAAATATTTAAGAAATATATTAAAACTTAAGAAGAATATTAAAGACTTTCTTGAAAAGTATATATATAATAGATCATATAATATTATTTAAAAGATCTTTTTTATTTATAAATCTGAAGAAGAAGAATTTGATAATTGATTTGAATTTATATTAATTAAATTATATTACTTAAATAAGAAAAAACTATTAAAGACTATTAATTGATTTTTGCAAAAGCAAAAATTTTCTAAAAAAGGATCATATATTATCATAATAATATAAAATTTCTTAATTTTATAATCTTTTCTTGATTATAAGAAATCATATTTTTCTATAATTTTAATTTTATTTTATAAATATTCTTATTTTTATATTATATAATTATTTTATTACTATATTTATTATCATATTTCTATTTTTAAATCTTATATTTTATTTTTATTTAAGATCTATATTTTTAAATTACTTGTAATATAATTTCTATATATATAGTGAAATAGTATATTAGAAGATTATTTTTAATTTTTGATAAAATAATTATATTTAGAATAATAATTATAAATATTTATACATATTCTTTAATATTTATATATATCTTTCAATATTCATATATATTCTTTAATATTTTTTATATCTTTTAATATTTATATATATCTTTCAATATTTTTCAATATTCATATATATTCTTAAATATTCTTTAATATTAATATAGTTTTTTATTATAATAATATGTATATTTAAATAGTATTAACTAATAATATTATAATAATTTATATATTCAAAAATATATAAAAGAATCTGCTATTTCAGCTTAAATAAATAGTTTTGAATTAAATTATTTGAAAAATATAATTAAAAAGCTTATTATCATAATAATAGTAATCTTTTTACAAGAGTTCTTTTCTAATTATACTAGTATTCTTTCTCTTATTCAATTTTATTTCTTTAATCATGCAAAGTTAATTTTGATTTTGAATTATAATATTATATTAATTTTTTGATTTTTAATATTATTTTGAGAGTAGAAGATAAATAAGCTATACTTTTTGTTTTATTTGTTTTATTATTTTGAGAATAGAAGATCTCTATTATAAATAAATTATATATTTTGTTTTATTTGTTTTGTTATTTTGAAAGTAAAAGATCTCTACTATAAATAAGTTATATCTTTTTAGTTATTTAGTTTTCATACTTTAGTTTTATCTTTCTTTAATTATAACTTTCTTTGATTAATAGTAGCTTTACTATTTAATCATTTTAAATCTTGAAATATATTAACTTTACTAAGCTGATCTTTATAATTTCTTTGATTTAATTCTTTTTTTATTATTTATTCTCTCTTTGTTAAGATAATATCTGTAAATATTGATATAAATCTTAGAAATCTTTGTTATAGTTTAATTTCTCTCTCTTTATCTTTTAATTATTTTAATCTCTTCTAATTCTAAATTATTAAGATGAATTCAAGTAAAAATCTACTTATCAATTTATTATAATAATATTTTGCAAAATTTAAAATGCTAATTTAAAGCTTAATTTAGAAAAATATAACTTTTGCAGAAGAGAATTATTTTTTCTTGAACATATGATAATTAAAAAAGAAATTTCATCTAATTCAATAACTATTTAAAAAATAAAAGATTTTTCTTAATCAAGAACTATAAAAGAACTCAGATCTTTTCTTGAATTAGTTGATAATATAAGAAATTTATAAAAGAATTTTCTCAAATTATTATATCTCTATTCAAATTACTCTGAAATAAAGAATTATTTATTTGAATAATAAAACAAGAAGAAGCATTTTAATAAATTAAATAATATCTTATAACTATATTTATTTTGATTTATCCTAACTTTATCAAGAAATTTTATTTTTATATAGATATCTCAAATTCAGAACTTGGAGCTATTCTATTTTAGAAAAATAAAAATAAAAGAAAGTAAATAGTTACTTATACAAAAATCACTTTAAAATCAAATAAATAAAAATATAGAGTTATTAAAAAAAAAGTACTAGTAGTAGTATGAGCTATCAGATAATTTTACTATTATATACTTGGAACTATATTTAAAATAATCATTAATTATAATATCTTGAGATAATTATTCAAAAACTAACAAAGTTATTTTGCTAAAGTAATTTAATAGATTATCCCTCTCATGAAATATATTTTTATTTTTATCTATTAACCTGAAAAAAAGAATCAAATACTAATATCTTATTTTGAATATATTCAAAAGATTATTAAAAAATATTTTATTTATTATAATAATATAAATTTAATAACTTATTATAATTTATAATAATTTTTGAATAATAAAACATATTCTGTAAGATTAATTCTTGAATAATAATGAAGAATACAAAATTATCAAATATTTTTTATAAAATAATAATATATTATATAAAATTAATAAAAAAAAAGAATCAATTATATTTCTTAGAATTATTAAAAAAATAAAATAAAAGTTATTCTAATTAATTTATATTTAAACTTATTATTTGACCACTTTGAATTTAAAAAAATTTATTAATGAATTGCAAATAAATATTAATAGAATAATATGAAAATTAATATTAAGAATTATGTAAAGATTTATAAAATCTGTCAGCAAACTAATTGAAGAACTACAAAATAATTTTTATATCTTATTAAAATTAGATAATCTTTTAATAGAATAGTTATAGATTTAATTAGATCTTGTAAATTAACAATAACTAAAAATTGATATATCATTATAATAATTAATTATTTTATAAAATAGCCTAAAGCTAAATTAATTTCTAATAAAAAAGTACAAAATTCATTTTTAAAAAAATAATTTGTAAATATAAATATTTTAAAAAGATTTAATTAGATAATAAATTAGAATTTATCAACAAAATAATTAAGAAATTATTAACAAAATTTAAAATTAAATATATTATTTTATTACTTATAGACTAATGAAATAATAAAATATTTTAATTAAATATTATGTATAATATTACAAAAATTAATTATAGTATATAAATAAAAATGAAATATCTTTATTTCTATTACTCTTTTCACTTATAGAACTAATTAGAATTTGATAACAAAGCATAAATCATTTTTCTTAACTTATAGATAAAATGCTAAACTACTAATTAGATTAAAAATTCCTATTTATTTAGAAAAAGATTTCTAAAAAAAAGAAAAATTAATATAATAAAAATATTATATAGTAAATTAGTATTTCAATAAATTATAAAAATAAAATAAAATATAAAAGATAAATAATTATAATATTCTTAAATATATAATAATAAAATTCAAAAAGAAATAATATTTAAAATTAGAAATAAAATATTTCTATTTGATATGAAGTAATATTCAATAATTAAAGATAAATTTTAATTTACTTAGAATAAAAAATAATATTATATTCATGATTATACTAGATATAACTCTTATAAACTTTATACTCAGAATAGAAATATTTTAAAATATTCTATTAATAAAAAATAACTCAAAATTATTATAATTATCAAGATTACTTTGAATTATAAATTATTATTAAGTAACTCAAATAGATATTTTCTTAATTTTTATAATATTTATTTTGAAATTTATCTTTTATTATATTTTATTTATATTTTATATTTATCTTTTACAAAAATCTTAATATTAAAATTATATTTCTAATAGACTATTAGTTTAGAATTTATATAGTATAGAATAGTATAAAATATTTACTTTTAGCTGACTTATAAAAAATCTTATAACTTTTGAATAAATAATTAAAATAAAAAATTCTCTTACAAATTGATAGATCTTCAGTAAAACTATAATTCTATAAGAGTATTTTTTTATTTAATTTTTTTTAAGAAGCTATAATATATTAAACTTTTTAATTTTTATAATAAAGTCAGAAAATTGACATAGAGATATATTAACTTTACATATAATTTTATCACGTATTTGTAATTTTATTATTCAAAATTAATTATATTAATTATAATTTAGATTAGTATTATTATAATGTCAATTTGGACTATATGTAGTAATAATATATATTTTTCAAAGTATTTGATAATATTAAATATTTTGAAATGATGAGATTATTTTATTATACTAAGAGAAATTATTTTATTAGATTAAGATAATTATTTTATTATTGAAAGGTTTGTTTTATTATTCTAAAGACATTATTCTCTTATTATATTAAGACTTTTAAAACTTAAAAGATATCAATAGGAAAAATATTTATAGCTTGTTTGGCTCAGCTAGTATATATAAAATTCTTTTTTGTTCTTGATTTTCTCTATAATTCTCTTTCTTTTATTGATTTATCTATGGCTTACTCTTATATTATTACTTCTTCAGATATCTTCTCTTTCAAGAATCTAGTTGATCTTGATTTAATTAAAAAATACTCATATATTATTGCTTTTTCAAATATTTTCTCTTTTAAGAATCTTGTTAATCTTGACTTAAGTGAAGAATATGAAAATATCAATTCTGAAGATAATAATCTCAAAGATAATTTCTAAGAAAATAACAATAAGTTAGATAATGTTAAAGCAAATAGGAATTCTATAATTAATTAGCTTTTTGCAATAGTAGTAGCAAGCTTTGAGAAAAAAAAGTATCTAGTTATTTATACTGATGATTCAAAATAAATATAGCAAAGAAAAAATAAAAAATTAAGAGAAGCAGTAGCAGAAAGTTCAAAAATTTTACAATTTTTTTATACTACTAGTGAAGATATTGAAAATGATAATAGTATTGAATAGTGATGAGAGTTGTAACTAGTTGCAACTCTGTCATAATTCTCTAATTAGCTACTATAACTTTGTCACAACTCTCTAATTAGCTATCACAAGCTATAACTAATTAAGAAGCTATCTTTAGTACTGAATCAGAATTAATCAAAGATAAAAATATATACAAGATGATTAAATTTATGAATAGAGTAATACTTGATAAAATACTTTCTAAAACTCAAATTACTTATTATATAATAGTTCTTTATTTTTTCTAATTATAATTTAATAATAAAAAGAAAATTGAGATAGCAAAAATGATTTCAGAGATAGTTAATGATAAACTTTGGCTTGTAAAATATATAAAAAAGAGTATGTATAAATAATTTATAATGAATTAATTTTCCATATTTACACACTCTTATAATATATTACCAGAAATCCTAAAAATGAATCTGCCACTTTGAAATCTAATATCACAAAATTCAATGATCTAATTTAAATGAAAATACTCCATTAAATTTAGCATGACTCCACAAATCTTATGATAATATCTTTATTTAAATGAGATTACTAGATTACAAGAAATTGGATTCCAAAATGATAGTTTCATTTTTGAAATTTCTGGTAATATATTGTGAGAGTGTGTATAATAGATTATATGCTATATGAAGTTCTAAAAAAGAATAATCATTATGAAAAAAAGAATTAGATCTTAATATATATATACAGTAGTTGATATAAATATTTGGAATATTGATCTGGTACACAAAATATCACATAATGCTATTAATTTTAAACTAATACATATATAAAATTGGAATTGCTTTATTTAATAATAAATATAATAATGTAAATATTTTTGTTATCAGTTTTTATATCTGTTAACAAAAAAATAAAAAAAATATCACACATTTCCAAGCATGAAATATAAAGAATAGTAATAAGTTAGTTTTGAATAAATAATATCCAGAAATCTGTAAAAATTATATGAATAACAGATTTTTTTAAATCTATAATATATGATATAATCAATTAAATTAAAAAATCATCAAGTATTATGCCACTTTTCAAATCTGAAAGATCTCTAATTCTTATAGTTGAGTAATATTATATCCTTAACTGATTAGTATAGATCAATAATACCATTATTGCAGCTGAAATGACTGAAAGACTTAAATAAAAAAATTCTAACTTAAAAGTTTTTATTTATATAATTCAACGTATCTTAAAAAAAATCTTTGATTTAATATTTGTCATCTACTGCAGATTTTTCTTTTACAACTCTATCATATTATAACTTATCTTGAATAGGTACAGAAATATGTCTATTAAAATTGATTTCACATGATTTTTTCTGATAAAACAATTCTTCAAATATTCAGAAATACTTAATTAATAAGATATCAATATGAAATATTATGACCATATAAAAGTATAATAAAGTATTTTTATAAGATTCATGCTTGAAGTATTTTTAGTGTACAAGAATCAATTACACTTGTCTTGCTTACTAAAAACTTCAATACTAAAAAATATTAAGAAATCCTTGAAATGAATCTTTTTTCCTATATTTCTATAGTAAATTATAGATTATATTTTCAATAGGATAACTCTCTAATTCACAATGCAGGTGAAATAATTAATCTTTTTTATTATCATAATATTCGAATTCTTAATTAGTTTTTTTACTTATTAGATATCAATCTCATTGAGAATTTGTGAACTATACTTAAGAAAAAGGTGAAAAAAAGGTAAATTTATGATTAATTAAAAAAAATTTTTAACAATGGAATTTCAAATAATAATACAAACAGAATAGATGGATTTAAATAAAGATCTCTTTCTTTGATTAGCAAGAAGTATGAAGGATCATGTTTTGATGATGATTAAATAGGAGAGAAAAATAATTAATTATTAAATTTTTGTAAATAGTTAGTAGTTATATTTGAGAATATGCATATAAAATTTTTGCACATATTAATAATAAAAATAAAATATCTTACCTATCATAATAAATTCCAGATATTTATATCAATCATTATAAATAATTTTTTAATAAAGATAATAGAACTACTTAAAGATAATCAGGAAGAAATATGTATAATGATAATACTTAATGCTAACTAAGATGAATTTTGAAACTCTAAAAAACTTCTTAAACAAGTTATATGAGTAATAAACATCTTTGAATAAACATATTCAGAGAATATAAGTATATTTGTTTTAAATAATACTATTTCTCATATGACTTTCACTAAAAATATTCTTGTAGTTTCAAAAATAAATCTTAGTCCAAAAGAATTAGTTTCAAAAATATGAGATATGATATAGAGTGGCAGTTATCAATTAATGATTATTAAAAAAAATTATTTTATTTATAATAAGAAGATAAATCTAATGTCAACTTGCATAATTAGTTTAAAGAAATCCAGTAGATTCTTAGTAAAAGGAGATTATAACAAGAGAGAATAGTACTAAAATACACTTTTATAAGAAAAAAGAGATAAATTCTAATATTATTAATTATTATATATGTTATTTAATGATCAATTAATCAGATTTTCTTGCATAGCATGATCAAATTCAACAAAAAATCAAATTTTATGAACATAAGATAATTTTATTATTTTTAGTTATTTTTTCTTAGTTAGTCTGATCTTGACAATATTATTCATTTTTAGGTTATATTCTATCTCAAGTTTTATTCTAAATTTAACTATATTAAGATATATTGGAATATTACAAAGAAATATACTTGATCTTATTATGAGTACTTATTATTAAAAATTAGAGAAATGATCTCTCAAGCATTTAATTCTATTCCTATAGAAAGAATTCATTCTTTTGCTAGACTATCATTTAGATGAATAGATATTTATTATCATAGTTTAACTAGAAAAGTAGTAGAATATATAGTCAGAAAGCATAAGAGATATAGATTAATCAATGAAAAGATTATGAATCAGGTTAATAAGTTATTAAATTAATAAAGAGAAATAGGTATAATAAAAAGTAAAGAATATATTATGCTATATCTGATCAATAAATATTAAGAATATATATTATGATGATAAATATTTTTATTTTTTGATATGGTTATTCTTATTTTACTATGAGAGATATTCTTTATTTATTTTGTCTATATATAAACTAGCAGATATTAATTAAATAGCATAATAATTTAACTTCTACTAGTCTTATTATAGAGATTAGTATTGATTTATTATTGATTATATGATTGATTATATCATTATATAATGCTAGAATTAGGATTAAAATTTGGTATTTCATATAATAAATTAGATATTTTATACTATCTTACACTATATAAATACTTTTTCTCTTCTTCTTATCTTTTTCTTTATTCTTATATTTTTTTATCTTATATCAAATATCTTTTATTTTTATTATTTTTTACTTCTTTCATATTTATCATCTTTATTATTTTATTATATCTTAATTATCAACTTAGATTATATTTCAAATTATTAAATCTCTTGAAAAAATATATCAAGAGATATTTGTTTAACAATTTTTTAAAATAATTATCTTCTTGATCTTTGAATTACTCACTTATGATAATATTGAACAAGAAACTTATATTTTTTTCTTGGATCTACTTATGCAATCTGAATTTACTAAAGATATTAAAATAGATAATACTTTTTTTTGATATTTAATTAATAATTGAATCTACTAATATACTTTCAGAACTAATTAATATAATTATTAGATCAGACTTGATTGATTAGATATATTTATTATCACTTTTTCAAAAGATAAATTCAAAATTAATAATAAAAAAGATATTGAAGAAGAAATAGAATTTATAAATTCTGATAATTCAATACTTCTAAAAAAAAATCTGAATCATCTATTATTATTTCTAAAGAAACTGAAACTATTTTTAAAAAGAATTAGCTAACAAAGTTTAAAAAAATAGTACTTACTATTTATAATCTATTACTAAATAATAATAAGAAAATGATTTAATATTATAAAATTAGATATTTACTTTCAACTTAATTATATAAATATTTAAAGAATTTATCAGAAATAAAAAAAGAAATTGATAACTCTCTTGAAAAATAAATATATAATAAGTTATATAATATTATTCAAAAAGTATTTTATATTTATTAATTTGAAACAGAAGTACTTATCAATTAATTTAATTTTATACTATTTAAGTTATATTATTTAAAAAGAAAGAAATATTAAAAATTATTATTTAATTTTTGCAGAAGCAAAAAATCTTCTAAAGAAGAACTATATATTATTATAATAATATAAAATTTTCTAATTTCATAATCTTTTTTTGATTATATAAAATTTTATTTTTCTTTAATTTTATAATTTATTATATAATTATTCTTATTTAAATCTAATTATATATATTTATTTTACTTATTATATTTATTTTTTATATTTTTATTTATACTCTAAATATTATATTTTAATTATTTTATTTAAGATCTATATTTTTTATTTATCTTATATAATACATAATAAAAAAAAATTAGATATTTTATTTTTGGTTATATTCAATAAATATTTATTTAATTTATATAAAATTTTAAATATATATATTTGATAATCTAGTAAAAAAGTATACTTAAAAGTATTTAATAACTTATTTTAATAAAATTTTTCATAATTAAAATTTTTTTATTTTGAAAAAATTAATTATAAAAATTTAAAATACTTTTTTAATTTTTTTTATTTATTATTTAATGAATATTTATTTAAATTATATAAAATTTTAAATATATATACTTGATAATCTAGTAAATAAGTTTATTTAAGATTAATTTACAAAATAATAATCAAATTTATTTATAATAATTTATATAAGTTTTTAAATTCTTAATTTTAAAAATATAAATTATAAAAAATTTTAATAAGCTAAGTACTTAAGTAGTTTTAAATAAAGTTATTTATTATAATTTTAAGTATATTTTTATATTATTTAAATAAATATTTATGAAAAAAATTAAAAATTATAATTTTTTTTATAATACATTATATTATTACTCATTCTTTTATATTATTATTTATATTATTATTTATTAAATTATAATTATTTATTCTTTAGAGATATGAATTAAATTAATTAATTATATTTAATATTTAAATTAATTAATTATATTTAATATATTATTACCTTTTTGGTGCGAGTTCTGAGATGAGGGTGAGTATTAAATCTAATATTATAAAAACATGTGATAGAAGTGACCACGTGTTTAAAGTGATGTTTTAGGAGAGTCTTTAAAAGATTTATTGACAAGAATATTTCTACTATTATTTTAAGAATAATCTAAAGATAGGTAATGATAGTATTCTTGTTGTAACTAGCTAGGATGTAGCCCAATTCCAATATGTAATTTCAAGACAGATGTAATGATCAGTTTATTAACAAGATGAATTAATAGATCTTAATCAAGATCTATTCTACAAGAGAGATTCCTTAGAATT
>CAJVPS010000455.1:0-24512 GCA_910591765.1 Ambispora leptoticha
ATAAGTAAAATAAAGAGATAAGATATATATAATAAGTTAAAAGATAATATAAATAATGAAATAAAATGAAAAGATAATTATTTTTAAAGTATTTTTAAACTATTATTAAATCATTTATGAACTATTACTAATTTTGGAACTAATTATTCATTCATAATCTTGAAGTATTACTAAAATATTGCAGAAATATTACAAAATTATGATTGAATTCATAATTAATATATCAATTATATTATTCAAAATCATATATTTTTCAAAGATTTACTGATTGATTATAATTTCAAGATTCAAAAAATTATGAAATTAAAGAAATTTATATTACTATAGTAATATTATATAATATTAAATTATTATTTAAAGATACTATTTCTATTTTATATTTTTAATAATAATCATATAATAATAAATAAAGCATAAATTTAAATATAATAATTTTATTTGTTTTGAATTAGTTTTCTATATAAATTCTATTTCAATCTATATTATCATGTATTCTAAATCTTTTGTGTGAATTTTTCTGATATATTTTATAATATAACTAGAAAAATTATATAATATTTAAATTAATTTAAAAAAATTAAAAGTAATTTTTTCAATATTTAAAGATTTAATTTAAATTAGAGATTTTATTACTCTTTATTCTTATTATAAAAAATTTATAAAAAATTTTTTAATTATTATTTATATTATATATTATATTATATTATATTTTATAAAATAAAATTAAATAATTTATTAAACTAATTTAATTTAAATTTAAAAGAAAAATAAAAATTAATAAATTTAATAATATTATAAAATATATTATTAATATTATAAAAGAAATTTAATAATAATTTAAGTATTATAATTCTTATATTAATAAAATTAATATTAATAAAGATATTTTAATTATAATAAATAATAATATCTTAATAAAAAAAAGAATTTATAAATAAAAATAAATAAAAATAATTATATTAGATTAATTAATAAAAAACTTTTTATTTTTTTAATTATATTTTAAAACTAATAAATTATTATTATAAATATTATAAAATAAAATTGATATATAAAAGTTATTTAGTATTTTATATTATTAGAAGATATTAAAATAAATAAATATAAAAAATAATCTTATTAAAATTAGTAATATAAATTAATATTTTATTTATTAAAAAAATTAAATAATTTTATTAATAATATTAAATTTAATATTCTAAGTATTTATAAAAAATATTTATAATATATATAAAATAATATTTAAAAAAAATTATTTTTTATTTATTTTATTTATATAATTCTAAAAAAAATATTAAATATTTAAATATATTATTTTTAAAATTAATTAATTTATTAAAAAGAATAAATAATATTTTTATTATTTTAAATAAGAAAAATAAAAATATAAAAAAATACTAAATATAAAATATATATTATTCAAAAAATATCTATTATAATAGTTTTTAAAAGTTATAAAAGTAAATTTAATATTTATTTATTATTAATATTTTTATCTTTGATATTTATAGCTTTAAATAAGATTCAAATACTTTATATTTTTTAATAAAATGAATTAAATAAATTATTAAATATTTTAATATTATTATTATTTAGAATTTCTATATTAATATTTTATAATAATTAAGATTCTGAATATAATATATAGTAATGACCAAAAGTAATGACTCAGGGACTAAATTTACTAATAAAATATGGTGAAAATTTCAATTTTCACTATGTTTATTAGTAAATTTAGCCCCTGAGTCATTACTTTTGGTCGCCCACTATATTATGTATTTAATAATAAATGCATTGGAAATTAATAATTATCATATATAAATAAATAATATTAATTATATATTTTATGTGAATTTAGATCAAATTTTAGATATATTAAGTTTTTTATTCTAAAAAAAGAAAGATATTTAAAAGATAAGATAAATTTACACTTCTTTAAAAAGATATCTGGAGTAAATTAAAAATCTATTCAAAATCCAATAATTAAAATTCATTAAAAATCATATTATTAATATTTCAAATATCCCGAAAATATAAAAAAATATGATTTTTACAGTAAAACTTGTATTATTTTTAAATACAAGCATAATTTTTTTATTTCTAATACAATTTTATTTAAAAATAAATTCAAATTATTCCAAAATTACTTTTATTTTTTAATTTTAAGTTTTTTATATAATATTTTTTTAAAAACTAATTTATATATGTTAATTATATAATATATAAAACTTAAATTTTATATTAATAAACTTGCTTTTATAACTTAATTTATATTGTTTATTATAAATTTAAATTTTATAAACTTGTTTTTTTATGATCTGATTAAATCATAAGAAACAGTAAATTTACTTGCATGGTCTTTATTTTGAGCTAAAAAGAAAAATATTTATTAATAAACTTAAAACTTTTGTATGAGATAAAATATATGCATTTTATTAGTAGAAAATCCAAGTATTGCATTACTTTTGATTTCATCGTAGATTGATTACTTTTAGAAATTTAAGAGTTTTATTTTCTTTAACTTTTTAAAATTGGCATTCAACATATCATATGACTGAGTATAAAAGTTTTAAAAATGACAAATATCGAAGATAAGAAACCTCCAACAAAGAAACCTTTATTTTGAAAAATACATCTTTATCAATATTGGATTTATTTTTGTTGATCAAAAATTTGCGTAATTTTGGGATGATCGCGAAATAAGAAACTCACTATTTGATCACCAAAACAGGTGTTCTTATTTTCGATCATATACGGTAAAGCAAATCATTTGATTGGCTAGTATTAATATGAAATCATTATTTAATTTGGCACTTCTATAATTAAAAAGCTTTTACTTTATTGTTTGTTTTCAGAATCTTGGAGAAAAGTAATTAAGTGATAATATAAAAGGAATATAACCTGGGTAAACGAATAAAGAAAATCCGTTCCACTGAACACTGGAGATATAACTCAGGTATAACTATAGTTCGACTTTAGGATAATTCTGGCTGGAACTATGCTAATTTATTATGGCATCGGCCTGAATTATCGATATCACTACATAACGATTCATTAATAAAATTAAAAACTTTTACATCTAGAGAAAATTGCGTATTTTCTATGTTTTATGTTTTCTTAAGGTTCCGGTAATTTATTGTAGAGATGCGTGTATAATTGAACTTTTGCCAAGTTCTTAATAATGGATTTCTTTATATCACGATCTTTTTTGAGCTTAGACGATCCATCATTATATACAGCTTTGACAATCGGTATATAAAATATCAGTTTATGAACAAAAATATTTAATACTTAAAGGCACTATAACCTAAATACACTACTATTGCAACAAATCAAATTAATGGTATACGATTTTATCGTTATATTAATGATAACCCTATCAAATTGGTTTTATATTATGTATATTTATTTAAAAAATGTAAATCTCGGTTTTTAAATTTAAAAGCTAATTACTTTTTATTTGGAATGCTATGCTTTATCGTGTTGATTTGCCTCGGAATAGAAACAATAATATTTGCCAGGTTCGAAAAATTCCATCGTATCTTATTGTACCCAAAAACACGTATTTTATTTAATAGAAAATTCATAGCCCTATTTTTAGTCCTTAAATAATGTATTTTCATATATCATTTATTCTTGAAAGTCAAGGGTCTTCTCTTTTTTGGGGAGAATTTTTATGGAAACATAAAGATACGATTATGCATCATATAAAAAAATCATGAGAACAAATAAAATGAGTGCAAAAAACGATAGGAAAACCCCATTCAATAAAATATAGCAAATATACATTTATATGGTAAAATCGGGTTAATTGATTCAAAGATAGTCCTCTTTATACTTTCATAATTACAAGTTATATTACATACTTTGCCATTCATTTTATATAGGTGGGCGTTCTTGTTTGTGTATGTTAGGATGGATTTTTTTGAACTTACCATAACAATTCACAGCAGGTTTTATCACAACCTGATGGCCGATAAGCTACCTAAAAATCTAAAGAGTATGGTTCCGGATATTTTTTTAAGTGAAAAGGCAATGAAATTTTGCTTTCTACGCGCGTAAAAAAAAATTATATTTTTTGTGTCACAGAACTTGTCCATTTTTGTACGCAATGATCGTATCACTTAAAATCAAAAAGTCAAAGACGACTCTATATTTAGCTGTTTCCGCCCAAACAAAAGAGATAAGTGAATGAATCTCCGGAAATGGATATAAAGTTTCAAAACGCCAACCATTTAGAATGACTGATGTTACTATACTGCACTTTTCATTCGAATTTCGAATATCGAATCATTATATACCGGATGCTGCGCAACCTATATTTTATTTTAAACAATCATTGTTTGAATATTTGTTACACACTTACTACTTACACAATAGCCTCTCTAAGGCGGAGTTTTTATGCGAGTGATAATAGAGAATAATGATTTAGAGAAAATCTTTCTTATAATTAATTATCGGAGAGATCTCGAACTTTTTTAGGGAAATTTCGATTATGCACCAATAAGCGTTTGTGCATTTGAGAACAATAGAATTCACGAGAAAATGAATAAAATAAAGCATATGTACTTAAAAACCGATATAAAATTTTAAAATCGCTTGAATAAAATCAAATTTAAGGCTTCAGCAAATGCGGATCTTTTGAGTTGCACGCAATATTCAGGTTTGGACAACTTTTAACGGCTTTTCAATTGGTCAGAATGCATCAGTATTCTACCTGTTCAATCTTTCAATTCACGTATATAAAAATGTATAAGGAACTAAAGAGCATTGTGCAATTTCCTAAACATTTCACGGAACTTATTGCAAAATGTACCAACCATTTATTAATTGTCTTTATTCGATTTATATCACATCCTTATTATTCAATTTATAAAGAACGAATTTATTTAATAGATTGTTCTTATATATGAATATTCTGACTACTAAGTACTTTATCACATCATATATTCGCTCATTGATGCAGTGTGTACCTAATTGTTTTTTAATAAAAACATGCATTTTTCTTCAAAATCTGTTTGGCTCAAAAAAAATGAATGATATCAAGTAAAGTATAGATACGCCAATTATTTAGACAGATAACAAGACGGAATTTGATTCAGGAGGACAATTAGCAAATTTGGCAAAAACTAAATTTTGATACGAGCAGAAGGTAGAGGTAGACCCTTTGCTGTGATATATAGATAAGAAAATTTTTATTTGTTCTATAGTACAAAGTACAATTTATAAATACACCCCTTAGGGATCGGATACAAGCGTGCATTTACAGAGAGTGTGCATTTAAAAAATAGAACATTAGGATCTATACATTCCATAAAGCACCCTCTAGTGTACACTCTCTGTAAATGCATGTTTATACGCGTTTTTGATGTTTGCTGCACTTGATAGAGAATCAGAGGGGCATTAAGAGGGTGTGGGTATTTTCAGAGAGTGCGTTTATCTGTATAAAGGATTTGTTAAGACACAAACTAAAGATAAAATTGGAAAATATAAAAATGCATAGCCACCAGTAATAATCAATTTAATTGGTTTTGATAATATTACAAAGCTCCTTACTTTTTTGAAACACGTGCTTTTGTTTTCATATGCTTTCTTCTTTTCCAATCAATAGATTAATGTTTCTTTTTTATCATTATCATCAAGTATGAAGCTTATTCTTAGTGATCATAGCTTAAAAAACGCGTCCCTAAAAGAAAAAAGAGCGCGTACATGAATCGAAATTGAAGAACCGTGCTATTTAATATGTATGCATATACTGCATACTTGCTTAAGTCTTGATATTTATTCAATAATAATAATATAATAGTTGCACAATATGTAGCACCAAGAATAACTAAAAAATTTAAAGAATGAACAATATTAACGAGAACAATATTAATGAATGTTATTCATAAGGTAATTGGTGAAAGAACAACGTATATTTTATTATGCGTGGAATTATGAATCTTTAATTATACAAGGGATACATGAGTTAAATTATGATGACAACGAGCAAATAAATAAGTATATAATTTTTTTATATTAAAATTATCATTTATCGTCGACAATGAAAACATCGGAAGTAGATCAAATTATCGGGAAGTATATTAGTCCTGCATAGACTTAATCTTTGTGAGACGTATGTGCACACGTTGCACATGGTCATTAAAGCTTTATTCAAAAAACTCAATTTTAACTGTAATATCATACAGAATAGAAAAAAGGTTGGGAATTTTTTTACTGTATTACAAAATCACCAGTGCTAAACTTGAACGAATCAGGAACTTAGAATCCTTGCTTTTTAATGGATGTAAAATACTTTAATGATAACACTCAATATCTAACGGGAAAGGTAAAAATTCGCGATATGAATGATTTTTCGGATTACTTACCCAGCAAAACGCAGCTGGACATACCTGGCAATTATCTTAGAATAACAAACCAATTTCTTCGACATTGCAAAATGTTCATGTGATGTTATTCAACATATCAATGCTAAAATTGAATTAGGCAAAGATATACAACAATGAGATAATTGGAATAATATTAAAATTGTAATTTTTGATACACGGAGAAAAACGTTGAATAAATAACAGAGGATTTTTAAATTTAGATAGACGATGCATAACGATAGCAAATTAAAGAATCATGATTGACATTAAATTGGTTTATCGAACACCACTTGTAAATGAAAAACTACTTTAAAATGAAAAAGCAAATTAATTATTAAACAAATATATAAACATTAATATTTTAATTAAAATGAAGCCCTATTTCCTGAGCTTTGATTAACCACGACATAAATAATTCACATCGCATCAAATATTTCCACGAAAAGAACAAACCATCGCACAAAATAATACGTACTATTTAATATTTGTCATGAGTTCTCATTTTTTGCGCACCCCAACAACCAATAACAAAATATTAATTTTTTCTCGTTAGACGTACGTGCAACTTACTCAAATACATAATAATAGCAATCATCAACGAAAGTTAATATTGTTTAGGATTGTAACATAATTTATATATAAGGTAATTCTATATAGTTATTTTGATTAACAGACGCACCGCTTGGGCATGTTTTAAGGGGTTAAATTTTCGCTCAATAACATCAATCTTATGATGCATAGAATCCCCGTTTTTTTCCCGCAATTCTAATTAGGCATGTGTTCAATTCTCGTTTGTTACATTACATGAACAGACTCATTTCACGAGAAGATAAGTTTGGATTCCATTTAGATTCCAAATACCACATAAACACCTTATTTATAGAAGATTTTGGATAACAGACCAAGTCTTATAAACGAGGCTTTTAAACATGAAAAAATTAGTTTATTACAAAGGAAAGATCATTTCCCTGTCATTTGTTATATTTGTACGAACTCTACCCTTATCGCATAAGAGAACCCTTGATCTAAATCAAGTTTATTGGGGGCTAGAATGTAACAGATTATTTCTGTGACCTGCTTCTAAAATACAGTTTGCAGTATGAAACTTGTTTTTTAATAATTTGCAGTAAGGGCCCTCATGCAAAACAAAAAAGGTGTGCATATTGGGTACTTTGAAAACAGAAAATCACAATCAGATTTCTCTCTAGCATCTTTTTGGTTGAACCAAATTCGCTATTAACACGAAAAATGTAATATCATGCGCTCTATATACGTAACGCATACAGCACTTTAGGAACTTTTTTAATAGAAACGTCGTTTATTATCAATTACATTTTTTTTGTTACATTATAATGTTATGTACTAATAAATTAAAAAAAAAAAAAAGCTTAGACTAAACATGATTGATTTTTACAGCATCGATGCATTCCCTTAAGCAGAATAATTTGAATTTATAGAATTACTTATACGTAATAAAAGTTTAGAAGAAAATTTAGTTTTAAAAATTTTGATTTTAGCAAGTGCTTTCTACATGAAATGTAAAAGGCACTTTGATAGATGTTTAGATTAAGCTATAAAGGGTTTCATTATCCGTAAGAAAAAAACTTAATTTTTAACAATAATTTTTTAACAATAGAAGAAGTCATTGGATAATTAAGAATATTAATTAATGATGGATTAAAAATACTTTTTGGGTGGTAATTACAAAAGAAAATTCTACAAAAAAATCTATGTTATTAATATGTTCAAAATAAAAAGTTGTGTGTGGTGTGTTTGGGAAATATTACAAGATTTTGGGTATAGAATTTTTCCAAGATAGAATTATGTTTATGAAAACGACCACCCAAAAGAGAAGAAAATATCAACAATAAGTTTTGAAGTTATGAATTGTGTGGTAACATTATCTACAATCTATACTTGAATGCGGCATTAAAAGTCGAATCAAGTAAAGATAAAAAAAACTAATTGTGAAAAATGATTTTGGAATTTCATTTTTTTGTGGGTAAAAAAAAAAGCGATAAACAATATTAATATTTGTGAATTGAATAAGGAAAAATATTAAAATTTTTTTTTGTATTCATGTTTTATGATTATTAGGTTGAGGTGGGGAAGTTCATTCATTAATTGTAACGATTGATTTTTGTTTTTGTGTTTAGTTTGATTCTTCATCAGAAGATAATCCAGGCGATAGTGGGAATTCTGCACCAACCAACAATGGAAGATCCGCGGTACGAACTAAGAGCGGACGATAACCTTCAGGAATCCAAAACATTTGTCCAGATTGACCATTATAAGTGATATGTTTAGTTTTAGCTCGAGGAGTTTGTTGGGATGGAAGAGGGTTATCATCATTACTAGTAGTAACAGTAGTGTTGGTAGCAGAATCAGGGAAAACGATAACTTCATATTCCGTCATTTTGTTGGTTGAGTTTGGAGAAGCGGCAGGAATGACAGTAGTATTTGGGGAAGGCATATCGTTTTTCGAATAAATTTTCTATTGAAACTAGTTGTTATTTTTTGCTGTTGTTTTGTTTTGCTGAGAGATCAAGTGTTATTGATTTTTTGCGTTCAACTATTGATGTTTGTCCTAAAGTTGGGAGTTTGGCCTTTATATATATTTATTCCCAGAATATATAATATATTTTTATTATTATTATTATTATTATTATTATAATTATTATTTTCTTTTATATTACTGCTTTGTGCGTGTATAATAAATAATGTATGTTGTAATAATGTATGTTGTATTATCAACCAAAAATTCTTTGTTATAATTTTATTGTATTTTATAATAGCGTATATTTTCTAATATAGTCCTGAAATGGGGAACTGGAAATTGTGGTTTAAATATAAATAAAGACATTAATGTGATCGATTAATAATTGCCGACAAATCAAACTAATTTACCCCCAGATATTTTTGCCCCGGTATTCGGCAACACCAATGCGCATACATACAAACAGTACACCAGGAAAAATAAGATCGCCGTGACAGACAACACATCCCATGGATATAAAAAACGCACACACAAAAGTTCATCCTTTTTCTCCTGGTGTATCGTATGCAATGCGAAAGAACAACGACGATGTAACTTCCTTATTACCATAAACGGTAAACACGTCAGAAATTGACAAAGTTCTAATTTTTAATTGAAACATAAATTCAGATAAAGCGAATTAATTATGTTATTTTCGTCGTTGTCTGATTCAAATCGTTTGCAAATCGTCAAAATAAAGAAATTATAACAATGAAGACGAAAATCAAAAAAACCATTATTTTTTAATATTTACGACAATGCGGTAGCGTGGAGTTTCGATCTCCCCCGAACTTGATTTTCCTAGTTACTTTAGAGAGACCGGCAAAATTTTTCCTTGTCTAATCGAAAATGGAACATAAGTCTAGGAAAGGGTATTCGGTATTGGAGATAATTGAATACGCAAAAACCTATTGTTATTTTTAGTCTATTCGCTCATACATACATATTTATTGGGATATTTTCTGCGTGTGAACACATCTTAAACATGATGACGAACTAAATTTTTGGAATAATAATTATAATAATAATAATAATAACAACAACAACAACAACAACAACAACAACAACAACAACAATAGTATTAATCCCAAAACGGTGAGCCATAAGATTAATCGACAAATCAACGCCCCGTGAGATTGTTTATAAAGTTTTGAGTACAACATAATTAACTGGACTGAGAATTATTTTGTTTGTTTTGTTTGTTTGTTTATTTTTAGCTACTTGGTAGGTAGGTTAATCTTTTATTGGGTGAACAATGTCTGTTTCAATTATTTTATCGAAATTTCAAAAAACGTCATTATTAAATAAATGTTTATTTGTCAAAAAATGGTAATATTATATACGTATTTATTATGTATACATGGGTTATTACAAAAAAGGATTTTCTTCACGCGTCAAAAAATATCAATAATTCCGAGTTTCTGATTAGGAAAGAATGAACAATATTAACGAGAACAATATTAATGAATGTTATTCATAAGGTAATTGGTGAAAGAACAACGTATATTTTATTATGCGTGGAATTATGAATCTTTAATTATACAAGGGATACATGAGTTAAATTATGATGACAACGAGCAAATAAATAAGTATATAATTTTTTTATATTAAAATTATCATTTATCGTCGACAATGAAAACATCGGAAGTAGATCAAATTATCGGGAAGTATATTAGTCCTGCATAGACTTAATCTTTGTGAGACGTATGTGCACACGTTGCACATGGTCATTAAAGCTTTATTCAAAAAACTCAATTTTAACTGTAATATCATACAGAATAGAAAAAAGGTTGGGAATTTTTTTACTGTATTACAAAATCACCAGTGCTAAACTTGAACGAATCAGGAACTTAGAATCCTTGCTTTTTAATGGATGTAAAATACTTTAATGATAACACTCAATATCTAACGGGAAAGGTAAAAATTCGCGATATGAATGATTTTTCGGATTACTTACCCAGCAAAACGCAGCTGGACATACCTGGCAATTATCTTAGAATAACAAACCAATTTCTTCGACATTGCAAAATGTTCATGTGATGTTATTCAACATATCAATGCTAAAATTGAATTAGGCAAAGATATACAACAATGAGATAATTGGAATAATATTAAAATTGTAATTTTTGATACACGGAGAAAAACGTTGAATAAATAACAGAGGATTTTTAAATTTAGATAGACGATGCATAACGATAGCAAATTAAAGAATCATGATTGACATTAAATTGGTTTATCGAACACCACTTGTAAATGAAAAACTACTTTAAAATGAAAAAGCAAATTAATTATTAAACAAATATATAAACATTAATATTTTAATTAAAATGAAGCCCTATTTCCTGAGCTTTGATTAACCACGACATAAATAATTCACATCGCATCAAATATTTCCACGAAAAGAACAAACCATCGCACAAAATAATACGTACTATTTAATATTTGTCATGAGTTCTCATTTTTTGCGCACCCCAACAACCAATAACAAAATATTAATTTTTTCTCGTTAGACGTACGTGCAACTTACTCAAATACATAATAATAGCAATCATCAACGAAAGTTAATATTGTTTAGGATTGTAACATAATTTATATATAAGGTAATTCTATATAGTTATTTTGATTAACAGACGCACCGCTTGGGCATGTTTTAAGGGGTTAAATTTTCGCTCAATAACATCAATCTTATGATGCATAGAATCCCCGTTTTTTTCCCGCAATTCTAATTAGGCATGTGTTCAATTCTCGTTTGTTACATTACATGAACAGACTCATTTCACGAGAAGATAAGTTTGGATTCCATTTAGATTCCAAATACCACATAAACACCTTATTTATAGAAGATTTTGGATAACAGACCAAGTCTTATAAACGAGGCTTTTAAACATGAAAAAATTAGTTTATTACAAAGGAAAGATCATTTCCCTGTCATTTGTTATATTTGTACGAACTCTACCCTTATCGCATAAGAGAACCCTTGATCTAAATCAAGTTTATTGGGGGCTAGAATGTAACAGATTATTTCTGTGACCTGCTTCTAAAATACAGTTTGCAGTATGAAACTTGTTTTTTAATAATTTGCAGTAAGGGCCCTCATGCAAAACAAAAAAGGTGTGCATATTGGGTACTTTGAAAACAGAAAATCACAATCAGATTTCTCTCTAGCATCTTTTTGGTTGAACCAAATTCGCTATTAACACGAAAAATGTAATATCATGCGCTCTATATACGTAACGCATACAGCACTTTAGGAACTTTTTTAATAGAAACGTCGTTTATTATCAATTACATTTTTTTTGTTACATTATAATGTTATGTACTAATAAATTAAAAAAAAAAAAAAGCTTAGACTAAACATGATTGATTTTTACAGCATCGATGCATTCCCTTAAGCAGAATAATTTGAATTTATAGAATTACTTATACGTAATAAAAGTTTAGAAGAAAATTTAGTTTTAAAAATTTTGATTTTAGCAAGTGCTTTCTACATGAAATGTAAAAGGCACTTTGATAGATGTTTAGATTAAGCTATAAAGGGTTTCATTATCCGTAAGAAAAAAACTTAATTTTTAACAATAATTTTTTAACAATAGAAGAAGTCATTGGATAATTAAGAATATTAATTAATGATGGATTAAAAATACTTTTTGGGTGGTAATTACAAAAGAAAATTCTACAAAAAAATCTATGTTATTAATATGTTCAAAATAAAAAGTTGTGTGTGGTGTGTTTGGGAAATATTACAAGATTTTGGGTATAGAATTTTTCCAAGATAGAATTATGTTTATGAAAACGACCACCCAAAAGAGAAGAAAATATCAACAATAAGTTTTGAAGTTATGAATTGTGTGGTAACATTATCTACAATCTATACTTGAATGCGGCATTAAAAGTCGAATCAAGTAAAGATAAAAAAAACTAATTGTGAAAAATGATTTTGGAATTTCATTTTTTTGTGGGTAAAAAAAAAAGCGATAAACAATATTAATATTTGTGAATTGAATAAGGAAAAATATTAAAATTTTTTTTTGTATTCATGTTTTATGATTATTAGGTTGAGGTGGGGAAGTTCATTCATTAATTGTAACGATTGATTTTTGTTTTTGTGTTTAGTTTGATTCTTCATCAGAAGATAATCCAGGCGATAGTGGGAATTCTGCACCAACCAACAATGGAAGATCCGCGGTACGAACTAAGAGCGGACGATAACCTTCAGGAATCCAAAACATTTGTCCAGATTGACCATTATAAGTGATATGTTTAGTTTTAGCTCGAGGAGTTTGTTGGGATGGAAGAGGGTTATCATCATTACTAGTAGTAACAGTAGTGTTGGTAGCAGAATCAGGGAAAACGATAACTTCATATTCCGTCATTTTGTTGGTTGAGTTTGGAGAAGCGGCAGGAATGACAGTAGTATTTGGGGAAGGCATATCGTTTTTCGAATAAATTTTCTATTGAAACTAGTTGTTATTTTTTGCTGTTGTTTTGTTTTGCTGAGAGATCAAGTGTTATTGATTTTTTGCGTTCAACTATTGATGTTTGTCCTAAAGTTGGGAGTTTGGCCTTTATATATATTTATTCCCAGAATATATAATATATTTTTATTATTATTATTATTATTATTATTATAATTATTATTTTCTTTTATATTACTGCTTTGTGCGTGTATAATAAATAATGTATGTTGTAATAATGTATGTTGTATTATCAACCAAAAATTCTTTGTTATAATTTTATTGTATTTTATAATAGCGTATATTTTCTAATATAGTCCTGAAATGGGGAACTGGAAATTGTGGTTTAAATATAAATAAAGACATTAATGTGATCGATTAATAATTGCCGACAAATCAAACTAATTTACCCCCAGATATTTTTGCCCCGGTATTCGGCAACACCAATGCGCATACATACAAACAGTACACCAGGAAAAATAAGATCGCCGTGACAGACAACACATCCCATGGATATAAAAAACGCACACACAAAAGTTCATCCTTTTTCTCCTGGTGTATCGTATGCAATGCGAAAGAACAACGACGATGTAACTTCCTTATTACCATAAACGGTAAACACGTCAGAAATTGACAAAGTTCTAATTTTTAATTGAAACATAAATTCAGATAAAGCGAATTAATTATGTTATTTTCGTCGTTGTCTGATTCAAATCGTTTGCAAATCGTCAAAATAAAGAAATTATAACAATGAAGACGAAAATCAAAAAAACCATTATTTTTTAATATTTACGACAATGCGGTAGCGTGGAGTTTCGATCTCCCCCGAACTTGATTTTCCTAGTTACTTTAGAGAGACCGGCAAAATTTTTCCTTGTCTAATCGAAAATGGAACATAAGTCTAGGAAAGGGTATTCGGTATTGGAGATAATTGAATACGCAAAAACCTATTGTTATTTTTAGTCTATTCGCTCATACATACATATTTATTGGGATATTTTCTGCGTGTGAACACATCTTAAACATGATGACGAACTAAATTTTTGGAATAATAATTATAATAATAATAATAATAACAACAACAACAACAACAACAACAACAACAACAACAACAATAGTATTAATCCCAAAACGGTGAGCCATAAGATTAATCGACAAATCAACGCCCCGTGAGATTGTTTATAAAGTTTTGAGTACAACATAATTAACTGGACTGAGAATTATTTTGTTTGTTTTGTTTGTTTGTTTATTTTTAGCTACTTGGTAGGTAGGTTAATCTTTTATTGGGTGAACAATGTCTGTTTCAATTATTTTATCGAAATTTCAAAAAACGTCATTATTAAATAAATGTTTATTTGTCAAAAAATGGTAATATTATATACGTATTTATTATGTATACATGGGTTATTACAAAAAAGGATTTTCTTCACGCGTCAAAAAATATCAATAATTCCGAGTTTCTGATTAGGAAAGAATGGTCGCCAAGAATGGATTGTGCATTTTTTCCTTTGCAATGATGATATTGGTAACAAGTAAATATGAAACGACGACTAAGACCACAACCTTGTGCTAATAAAAATGATCGATCGATTGATATTGTCTCAGTGACCCAGAGTTTTGTGTGAAAAAACCAAAATATTTTTAGCTAATTGTTCGTGTCAAAAAAAAATATATTGTAGATAGAATATTTTTTCCGTTAGAAGCTTAGAGAGCATGCATCAATGAGAAGAAACTCATTCACATACATACATAGATTTACACTCATTAGCATTTTATTTGACATACCAAATGTTCCTTATAGCCATCAACCCCCGGTTTCAAAAGTAACAATAAATAAAAATTTTCTTCTCATTGGGAGTTTCTATAATTGATTTATCGAGAAAAATGTCGTTTCAACGTATAAGGTAAATCGAATACAAGTAAAGACATCCTAGGAAAAGATTCCTCTTCATCTAAAAACAAGTTGAAATCTATGCGTCTATTATTTACCATAAATATCCTCTATAATAATTTATATATCGTATTTACCCCACAATCTTGCAACTCGCTGCAGTGCAAATAAAAATAAAATTAACTCCGCAAAAAATATGATGCACGTCAATTAAAATCACAGACGATTTCATTAGAGTAAACCCCGAAGATTAGATATTACATTGTATGCAATTAAATTTCCGCTTTCATTAATTTGATGTGTGAATGACACATTTTACTCATGCGCATTTTTGTGCTCTTTCTTTTTCAAAGTAAATAACATCTTTCACGTACGAGAAAAACAATAAAACATCAAATTTCGGGGAATGATGGCAAGAATAATAACATGCACGTCAAATCTTTGAATACATCATCATGATCAACACAATGCAAAAATTTATTATTCCGATATATTGTTTGGCATGTCCTACCCGAAACCCATGGAAGGACAAGATGCCAAATACGGAATTTAATCGATTTATCGTTAAAAAACCGATTATTGTTCTTAAATCTTTTGCTTGCCTGATTTGTGAACAATGGATGATGATAATAGTAATAGGATCAGATTTATGAAGATTGTTATTTCCTCTCAAGTTATAGTGGATTCCAGTTTGTCGGTAAATAAATGTCATCTAACAATTTGGTAGACAAGAGCTCATAGAGCATATATCATGTATGTTAGAAGAGCATGATCTCTTTGCCGCTCGCGTGGATAACTGAAAGCTTGACTATTGAAATATATAATAGGAAATAATGGGATAACGGTTTTGTTCTAATAATAGCACAATTTATGAAGAACCGTCTATTCTTTCTTCTAATTGGAGTCAGTATATTGATTCGGTTCAATTTGATGTTCTCATTTAATAACGCACGCCCCCAAGATTCATCAATTGTAATGACGTGTAACATAATTATTATCGCATTAAGTTCAAAACATGCACAGTAGATAATTCATGCAAGAAAGTCTATTACAAACAATCGTTAATCTTCAGTCCTTTGCATTTATTATGCTCAAGATAATTAACCAAAAAAAAATGTTTGTTTTTCTTTTAAAGGTAAGTATTGATTATTTCCTTTAATATACATTAATGAATTGTGAATTTAATTAAAATCGTGTGCGTTATTAAAACAATATTGCATGGCTGCTACTACACGGAGACCTGTCAAATTTTGAGTTTATTACCGTATTTGGTGATCATACAAATTATTATTGTTATCACCTAAAACACATTATGTATGTGAAGTTTTTCCCATTGACTTATTGAATGTTTCTATTTTTATGTTTATACAAAGGGGAAAGAGATATTGATAAAAAAAAATAATCTCAAAATAAAGCGACACTTTTTGACATACCGAAAAAAGGAAATCGATAAACTCGCCAAAAACGGTATGATGGTAGTTGACGATGATCACTTTTTACGGGCTATATAATGGTAACGATAACGCTTTGACCAGTCGAAAACATTGATCATGTCAAAGCGAGTCTTTTCATCGCATTGACTACACCACATTATGTATGCATCGTAGATATTACGGAGATACAAACATAAATTTAAAGTTTAGCCTGTATTATTGATTTTCAATTTATAGTAGAACCCTTAGCAAACTTGTTTACAACTTGAAATTATCCACTTGTCATATCTGTGTTTTGCAGTAATTCCATCAATTTCAAAATTCTTTGTTGTGAATTGTTGATTTTTTATATTTGATCATATGAAATTAAACTTTAAAATTAGTTTCCGGATATTATCATTTATAGTTTTATTTGTCCAACATTAAACTTAAAAATAATTAATTTAAAATGACAAGTTTTTTGTCTAAACACCGACAATAATTTTAATTGGCTCTTTGGTGTTCAATTTAATTAGAATTAATAATTTGCAATAGATCTAGAAATCTGGATATACCCGTTGTTGGGTAGCTTGTTTTTCTCGGTTTTTGGATTTCATGCTGCGCTTTGTTTGTTGCAATGCGAAAGGTGAGGATACCACCGGTAAATGATCCTAATTCAAATACAAGTCGATCTGAGATAATAAAAAATAAAAATCCACATATACATACAATTTTCTTTATTCTTTCTGTATTTTTCATCATAGCCTCGTACGAATACACCCACTAAAAGAAGAAGAATGAAATCTTTTTGTTCCCCAATTTTATCAATGACTTCCTTTATCAATGACTTTCTTGCCAGAGCACCAAAAAATATCCAATCGTTAGTTTTAATTTGAACATTCTAACGTGTTTCTACTGCTCGAACATGAGATTTTTGTTGTTTTTAATAACAGTAGTACAATTAAGTAAGACAACGAGCATTGTCGCCGAACATGAGAAAGCATTTAAATGTCTTTGTTCGCCAAAACAATGATGTTATTATGCTTATCCCCTTCTTTTGGATCAGGGCAGAGCATTGTGCCTTTGACAAATACAAAACATTTGTGTAATTTATATTGACAAAGATGCTAATATTTTTTTCTTCGTTGTAATCGTTTCAACCTAATAAAAATTAGACAAATTCGGTATAGCCCAACTTTAAAAATTAATAATAATCGATCTCACTTTAAACCTACACACAACACACACAACAGAAAACCTGTTACATTTTCGTAAATAAATGCATTATTAAAGGACACAAATCACACGTCACCTGAAACACAACATTCTTCAATGGTTTAATTACTCTTCCATCGAATCTCCCGCCTTTTTTATTTTATCGATATTGACCTACTCCAAATCCAGTAATTCCGCTTATTTTTCCATAAATATTGGTTTCTTTGTAAATCCAAAATCCACGTTTTATTTTTTTTTGTGTACGCAATGTTGCAGGATTCTTGTTACCTGCGTACATATATTTATATTGTAATTAGAATATTAATTATGTATCAAAAAAATTTTATATTACACGATAAATTTGGATATCAAGAACCTTACGGGAGGGAAACAGTAATCGAAACCGGAAATGAGGCCATTGTGTGACTGCATGGTCATTGTTCATTGTTCTCTCTATATGAATTATAATTTGATGATGTTCTGCATTTTCTGCATTCTTTTGTGCGGGGTTACGTATTGTTTCTTTGTCTTTCCTTCCAAAAAGATTTTTTATTAACAAAATTTTCTTTATTTTTTAATCTCTTTTTAGGCTTTGAATAAATTTATAATTCAGAATAAATCAAGAGTTTGAACAAATTTATAAATCAAAATAAAACAAAGACTTTGAATATATTTATAAATCCAAAGTAAAATCAATCGCATTCTATTTCATAATATCTTATACTCATAAACGCTTTAAAATTCACCTTTTTAAATGAATGAACGAATGAATGAAGCAACTGCATATTTTATTGACTTTGTTGATTCATTTAATCGAATTGGGATACTTAGGCAAGTTCACGTAAAATATGATACTTCAATTGCTGCGAAAGTCCTAAACGGGGAAGGAGAAAGCGAATGAATAACTCTTAAAAGTTTTTTCTCACACAAAACCTGCACATTGTATAATACTGTCTAGAACATTTTCCTTCGACCTCCAAAACATACCAAATAAAATAAACAAAACAATGCATCATGATGTCAAAGAATCCTTTGACCGTCCAAATAAAATACTTTATCATCAGAAATCTGGATCAAACTATAAGATTTGATCTTTTCAGTCAATGATTCATTCATTTTCTATGCACAACAAAGAATGTTTGTAATGGATTGATTAATAGTTTATAAGAATAAAAATGGCTTCTATAAATTATAGGATAAAATTTTAGTCGCTTTCCGTAATCTATGAAACAATCATTGTGTTCCTGGGAATTTTCTATTTAGTTTTTATACCAAGACTACCAATTATATATGTTTAATCATCAAATTCCACAACATCCACACTATCCCCATTTGTTGCAATAATCTTTTCCTGATTTCCATTTCCTTCGTTCGGTGGATTTTCCTTTCGTCTTCGTCTTAAAATGCCACGTGACCATCTATCCTGATTCGAAGTATTAGGACCCCATCGCCATCTAATGTATCGTCGACCTGCTTCCCCATGCACATCACCAATTATATCATCATCGCAATTACCAAACAATGGATCTTTCTTTCGTAGGCGTCCATATGTTTCAACCATTACGAGTAACAGAGAAAGAAGCGAGACGATAATGAGAAAATCACAAGAATTAAGCTTGGCGACTGGGAGTATCATATATGTAGCTCCAACTATTATTCGAAGTGCAATTCGGTTTTTCTGAAGATAAATCAAGAGTAAATAAAAAATATTGGAAAGTGCATTATAAATAAAATATTTACCTTTGAAATTCGTAATGAATCCTGTTCATCTAATGATTTATGCAATACTCCAATAAAAGCCATGCAATATATTGCTAAAGCCAATGAACCAGATAATAACCAATACACTGGTTCATCAACGCTTGTTTGTGTAGAAGCAGATTCGGCATGTACCTCTTCACTAGCGCCAGGGCCTGTGGGAATGAGATCTCCACCTGAAAAATCTCGAGCCGCAATAATCACTGATAAAGAATTTCTAATAATAAAAAGAGATTAAACATAATACTTTGGGAATTCATTAATTCTTTGATTATATAGACACCGACCCTATTGCGATCAATGACATCGCCTACATTAATATGATAGAATCAAAAATTAATTTAAAATCAAGAGAAATCAATAAAGAAAATCAAACATACCAAAGGGAAATGTGCAAAACCAAACAATACACCAGTTATCACATGCCTTCGTAATGCATGCTGAAATCGTTGACTGGCATCTACATCAAAATATATCCAGTGTAAGTCGTATGCCAGCAATAAACCCAAAATAGACTAATTATAATGTGATAGTATTAGTCAGATAATACAATCTTAAACTCAACTAATAATATTTCTGTTACTTAACCTTTCCCAATATCCAATCAGGTTTTGCATTCCAACTTTCTTGTATAATAGCGAAAACCTAAAAACGCGTTTACGAAAACCCGAAAAAATAAAACTTAACAATAATAAAATCATCTATTAATTTACTTCTCCGATTTTATAACTTACTATTTCACCAATACAAATAATAATAAAAACTCCGCAACGTTCACTCCAATGTTCAATATTTAAAGCCGGCCGATATTCTTGAATTTTAAATACACTAAACCAATCTTTCCATCTCCATTGATATTCGGTACCTCTTGTTTTGATTGCACGATGAGGCCTCGTAGCAACACGAGAAAGCGGTAACACCGGGGGTAATGTGCCACCACTTTTAGCCCCCGTCTCCTTGTCTGTTATAGTTCCTACTCTTTCAAAATCTCTTGTGTGCACGTGATTAGCTGGATTTTTAGTACCAAATCGATTATAGATCGGAACGAATCCTTGCCAAAAAATATCTTTTTGATTTAAATCAAGATAAGTACATAAGTAAATTTAATAACAAAGAATAACATTGTACATGATTAATGTTTCCTCGACTTACCAAACGCAATCGCTGCCCAAATTAATGCTTTTTTGTTCTCACTAGAAACAAAACTAGCGACGATCCACAAAACAGATGGTATAAAAATCCCCCAAGCATAGCTGACCAATGCAACACGAAATAGTGGAATTACTTGAGCCAAGCTCATATATAGAACAAAAAGTGACATACGTCCAATCACATATGCCACTAAACAAGTAAATTGAAAAATAGGTTTAGACTCTCAAAACACTAATTTAAATCTTATAATTATGCAATCATACCGATAAACGTTTGTCCAGTTTCTCCTTTGATATCCCGAGAATGACCAACCATAGTAATAATAATAATCATTTCCTAAAAGTCAATTATTAATTATAGTTTTATTTTTGTAACATTAATAAAAGGTTTCTTACCCATAGCATCAGAAACTTTTGAATAAGATCATTTGAGCTATATATATTTAAATAAGACTGCATATCAAGCCATATACGCCAAACTGGATAACTGCATCAAAAAATTATGATTGAATTAAACCATTTTCGTCACGAATCATTCTCTCTAATAAACAAAACTTACAATGTAATAAAAAATATTTCCAAACTTTCTGCACCCTCAGACGAGATATTATTTATCAATTGATGACCCAATATACCAACAGCCCCAACAAACACCAAATCCCAAAACAGTTCCGTGAAGCTTGATGATCTTTCTTCCGCTTCACGATGCAATGTACCATCGTGCCAATATTGACGTACACGAGGGGCACGAATTAATCTATCATATGCATCATGTTCTTCATCCTCATCCGCAATAATTTCCAATTTCTGGAGTGCCCCAAAGGTATGGACAGTCGCATGTATTGTTTGTTCAGAATCAGAATCAGTGTTGTGACCTAATTGTTTTAATTCCCTGACAAGAACATTAAGTTGTCTTGACACTGATTCAGATTGAGAAAGAGCCTCTTGTCTTTCTTTTTCTATTCTTTCTGAGTTCAATTTTAATTCATCTATTTTAGCTTTAAGAGCTGCAATCTATTATGAGATGTAAAATACGGAAAATCTTCCGATTAATATCGTGATCAGTAAAAACTTAGATTTAAACTGCCAAATTGAGATTATTTCGTGTAAAATCATATTATTCTAACTCTTGACAAAACTTACATGTTCCGGAGACCTTAAAACACAATATTCTGTTGCTCCTTCACCACTGATAACACTTTCTTCATTCTCGACAACTAACACCTTTTGTCCTCCAATTTCAAGTTTCTTTGAGTATTCGACTAATTTCTCCCAAGTTTGATCTTTTTTATCATTTTGATTAGTTGGTTTATGTTTTTCTTCTGACTCAACTTGAATAGATACGACAGTCTCTATAGCTGTTGATGGTGTGACAACATTCTCTTCTACTTGAGTCTGTCTTTTATTATCATTGTCCGTATTTTTATTATCCGCCATATGTGTGAATGTTATCGCGATATTTTAAATTTTATAATCGCTTTTATGTTACCCGATTTAGATAGAAACAGGTAATTGTGCCAAAAGGGAATTTCTTAGTGCTTCCAACAACGGGTAAAATCCCCGGTTTCTATACTCATCTTTGTACCAATTTTCAACATAATTCGTTGAGTTATTATTAGGTCCCAAAGTTCGTAATTATGCTAGTAAAAATTCAGTTATTTTTTACTAGCATATAATAACGAATAATGTTGAGTCAATCCCCTTCAGAATTTTCTTGAAAACAAAAATAGTTGGTGTTAAAATTTCACTGATTAAAAATGTTCGTTTTCGACATTTTTGACATTTTTTTAGATTAAAATGAGTAGAGAACCAGTCGATTTTGGAATTTTTTTCGTGTCCGTTTATATAAGTGAGCCACTGTGATTTTACTAACCAGATTTGGGGAGCGGTTAAAGCGTAGTCCATCATTTGATCTATGAATATTACAAGAAAATCAATGCCTAACCATTACCCTTATAAATCATTAATAGGTGAAAATTTAGGATCGATCACACGATGGACTACGCTTTAACCGTTCTCCAGATTTGGTTCGCGACTCCAGTCCGAGATCATAAATAATACAAGGACAAAAAATAATATAAAAATTTTCATTTTACTAACCCAGTTCTGATTGGTTCAGATATTAAAGACCGATTTTAAGGTTAGGAGGAAATTGTCTTCCCGGCATTTTTAATTAATAAATAATTTTTTTGACTTTCTGCGTAATTATAATCTGCGCAAATTTTGATCAACCCGGCAAAACAAATCCAGTACAAGAAAAATGAAAAGCAAAAATCTAGAATAGTTGCCGGCTCACATATGATTAACGCATCCTTATTGATTACAGGTTGTAATTGCGCGTGCTTGATCTACCAATCAGCGATGAGATTTACTTGCATCCAACGTTAAATATGATCAAAATTTTTGCATAAGAGTTAATATGATGTAATTAATCTTGTAAAATTCATATGTGATTTGGATTATTAATTATTATTTATTTCATACTTATTCTATTTTATATAATTATATTGCTCTGTTTATACTGTTACTCTCAGACTTGATAATTATTCAAATAATAAGATAATACGTTGTTTATTAATCAATTCACATTTTATTATAAATAAATAAGCTTAAACTTGATAATAGCAAATATAGATTAAATTATTATATACACCCTTCCTAAGTGCACACGCTATATAACTCCTCTTTAAATGCATGATATATTCTGGTTTCAGATTATAAGAGCTCTATATATTTTTAACCTCTATAAATGAACACTCTCTCTAAATACATATTTTTTTATCATAATTCCAAGAGGGATGCACTTAGAAAGATATAACTATATATTTTGATATAATTATAATTTATTCAGATATTCAATCATATAAATAGAATATTTATATTTTAATCATTCTTAATTGGATTAATAAGAAATAGTCAAATATAAAAATAATAATAATGATTATATATATTTACTAAATAATTGAAAAAATTTAAAAAACTTTATAAAAATAAATAAAACTAATAAAAATTGAAATTTTCTTTTTTATTAGAAAATTTCTGGATTTTTTTATAATAACTTTGAAAATTCTTTAATATTATTATAAATATTTTTGAAATTAATTTAATATATTTTATTAAAATTTTTCTAAAATTTTTTATCATATTTATTAAAATATTACTGAAATATTTTTAAAATATTTTATTATATTTATTGAAATATTTCTAAAATATTTTACTATATTTATCAGAATATTATATCAGAAATAAATAATAAAATATATATATATTTATTAAAAAAATATTTATAGTATAATTAAAAATTATTTAAAAAAATAAATTTATTTTATTTTTAATAAATAATAATTATAAAATACATATAAAATATTAAAAAAATATCTACTTATATAGTGACAATCAAAAATAATGACTCAGAAACTAAATTTATTAATAAAATATAATGAAAATTAAAACTTTCTCTTTATATTAAAATTTATAATTTTATTAATATATTTTTTTCAGATTTTTTTAGATTTTTTTTGAAAGAGTTGCTCTAATTATAAAGTTAGTATAAAAATTTTTATTAATTAAATTTCATTTTTAATTAGTAAAAATTTTTACATTAACTTTATAATTAAAGTAACTCTTTCAGAAAAATTCTAAAAAATCTGAAAAAAATATATGTTAAACTATAATTAATAAACTTTATTTTAATATAAAAATAAAAATTATTTTTTAATAAAAT
>CAJVPS010000456.1:0-24505 GCA_910591765.1 Ambispora leptoticha
AGAATATATTCACAGGAGTAGAATACCAAACTCACTTAATTAATTAATTAATTGGAATAATTTTTACTAGATAACTAATTAAATGAATTATTCAAATCTAATTAACTTAACACAATGGATTTAATAATATATTATAACTTAATGAGATACCTGAAAAATGAAAGTTATCCTGTAGAATATACTAAAGAGTAGTAAAAGAAAATTTATTAGCAATCAAAATACTTTTTAATTATTAATGGAGTATTTTATAAAAAGAATAGAAGAAAGAAACCTACTATATTATTTTGAGTATTGAAAGAAAATAAAATTAAAGCAGTAATAACTAGCATATACTCAGATTTACTTACTGGACACTTTGGATTTAATGGAACTTATTAACAAATAGCTATTAGATATTGGTAGAATAAAATGAGAACAGATATAAAGAACTTTATTAAATCTTATAAAACTTGTTAAAGAATTAATAAATAAATAACAAAACAATCTCTATATCCTATTAAAGTTAAACAGTCTTTCGATAGAATTGTAATCAACCTTATTAGCTTTTGCAAAGTAATCAAAAAGAGAAATTAATATATTATTATAGCAATAGATTTACTTACTAAATGGTCTAAAGCAAAAGTAATTTCAAATAAAGAAGCTAGTACAATCACAAATTGTTTTACTCTAATGCTACTCTGTGAATTACTTGTTGAAGTTGAGGCCTCTTCTACTATTGATTCTGATTTTTGAGATATTTCTAAGATCATACTGATATTGAATTATCTTCTAGTAACAAGATCATAAATAACTTTCTAACTATTGTCTTTCAGTATCAACTGATCTTTATGAATTTGTAAAGTTCCACAAAATTTTTTAATTTTAATTGTTGATAAAGAGTTAAAATATTTTAAATAAAATCAAAGTTATTAAAAAGAGTATTAATCTTTAAAGAGTTAAATACTAATAAGAAACTAAGTTAATTAATAAGGGTGTTAAAATAATTAAAAATGATAAAAATTTAAGAAAATATCAAAGTAAAAGTTTTATATTTATAAAACAAAATTTTTAATAAGTGATTAGCATGTACACATACATATACTACTAAATAAAATTTGTGTGTTCAATAATTATTCTTGACTTAAAGTATTTATCTTTACTATAATAAGATTTCAGTTAAGTATCATTAAAAGTTTTGTATAATAACTGATTATGTTAGTTTTGTAATTTGTAAGCTCTATTATTAAGAGTTTTATAAATATAAAATTATTCTGTACTCTATTATAACTAAAATTTATCTCTGTAAGTAACATGTTATTTTATATTGTATACTAGAACTTTATTACCAATTTCAAATTATATAATTCTTTATAATTTTGAGTTATGTCTTTCTTTTATTTATTATTGCTATTTTTTAATTCAATTTTATACTGCATTAATATCATTTGGTAAATAATAGATTAAAGAAAATATTCAATCTAATATTTCATCTTCTTTATTTTCATTTTCTGCTATTGGTAATGGATATTTCAAATTAATTAGTAATCAGATATCTCTTCTATAGGTTAAGAAGAAAGGTTTATGCTTGATAGTATTATTTTAAAATGTTCTGTATGCAAATAATACTGATGATATATATATATCTCATTGTTTATCTAATGCAATACAATATTTCTGAAGTATTTCACATAAAGTTTTGTTAAATTATTCTACTATTCCATTAGTCTATAGATGATATAGTGATAAAAACTTATATTTGATTCCAAATCAAGTGATAAGTTCTTCAATTACTTGAGCTGTGAATTCAGTTTCTTGATCAGACTGTAATTCTTTAGGATATTTATATTTACAAATTATTTCTTTGAAAATAAATTTGGCAATTATACTAGTTTCTTTATTTGAAATTGCTTTTACTTTAGACCATTTTGTGAGTGGATCTATTACATTAGTAATATATCAATTTCTTTTCTTGGTTACTTTACAAGAGCCAACAAGATCGATTATAATTCTATCAAAAGGCTGTTCAACTTTAATAGGATGTAGAGATAATTTTGTTATTTGTCTATCAGTTCTTTAACAAATTTCACAAGATCTAACAAAATTCTTTATATCTGTTCCCATTCTATTTTACTAATATCTAATAGCAATTTATTGATAAGTTCTATCAAATCCAAAGTGTTCAGCAAGTAAATCTGAATATATGCTAGTTATTACTACTTTAATTTCATTTTTTTTCAGTACTCAAAGTGATATAATAGGTTTTTTTTTTCTATTCTTTTTGTAAAGTATTCTATTAATAATTAAAAAATATTTTGATTATTGACAAATTTTCTTTTGCTGTTCTTTAATATATCCTATAGGATAACTTTTATTTTCCAGGTATCTCATTAAGTTATAATATATTATTAAATCCATGATGTTGAATTAATTAGATTTGGGTAAGTCATTTAATTAGTCATCCAGTAAAAATTATTTTAGTTAGTTAGTTAATTAAGAAATTTGATATTCTACTTCTGTGAATATATTCTTAAGAGTATATTTATATTTTAATTGGTTTTTTTAGCTCTATAGGTAATAATAAAGTTATATTCCATCATAGTTATTATTCATTTTGAAATTCAAGATCCAGGATTAACTTGTTTAATAAATAGCTATCAAAGTATATTATAATCAGTAATGATTTCAAAAAAAGATTCAAGAAAATAATGTTGAAATTGTCTAACAGTTTAGACTATAGTCAGAACTTCTTTTCAGTGACATTATAGTTCTTTTCTGTTGATTTGAGTAAAATACTTGTATAGGTTACTACTCATTCTCTTTCTTTATTATCTTTCTGAGATAATACTGCATCAAGTCCAGAGTTAGAGATATCAGTATAAAGATAGAACTTCTTGATAAAATTAGGATAAATTAAGATTAGGATAGAGATGAGTTTTTCCTTCAAAGTCTGAAATACATTTTCTTGGTTTATTATCCAAATGAAAATGATATCATTCTTTAAAAATTTAAATAGTGGTGTTGCTATTTGTAAGAATCCTTTAATAAATTTTCTATAATATCCAGCTAGTTCTAAGAATAATTTAAGCTTCTTGATATTTGTTGAAGTAGAAAACTCTTGAATTCATTAAATTGTTGAGGGATCTGGTAAAATTCCATCTTGAGTAATAATATATCCTAGAAAGAGTAAGTTATCTCGAGTAAAGTTATATTTTTCCAAGTTGAGTTTTAATTTAGCTTCTCTAATTTGTTGAAATATTTTTTGTAGATATTCCAGGTATTCTTTCTAAGTTTTTGAATATATATTTATATTATCAATATAGATCATGGTGAATTTCCAGTTATAGTCTCCAAATATACTATCTATAGCTTATTGAAAAGTTACTGGTATATTACAAAGTCCAAAAGCTATAATTTTGAATTTGTATAATCTTTTTCTTGAAATAAAGACTATCTTTTTAATACTAAATGGTTCCATTTCAATTTGTCAGTAATCAGATGTAAAATCTATAAATAAAAATCATTTTGTATCTTCAAGATTATCTATTATTTTATCAATTCATAATAAAAAATAGGCATCTTTCTTGATGAGAGTATTGAGTTTTCTGTAATCAACACAAAATTATTTCTTGTTATTTTTCTTTGCTGTTACTATAATAGATAAGATCCAGGGACTATTGGATTTTTGGATGATATTTGTATCGAACATTTGTTGGATTTCATCATAAATAAATTCTTGATCAGATAGGATTGCTCTGTAAGTCTTTTGATGAATAGGCTTTTCATTTCTAGTATCAATTGAATATTGAATAATATTGATTTGTCCAAGTTTATTAAGATCTGATGCAAAAATATCTTTATATGCTTGTAACAAGTTATGTAAGATATCTTGTTGTCCAAGTATTAGTTCTTATTATTTAACTACTTTTTCAATTTTCTCTTTGTCTAGAAAGTATGCTTCTATTTTATTCTTTTCAGTTGATCCAAATTCTTAAGTTTTATAAGATAATTATCCTAATTCTTCTTTGGTATCTACGAGTATCATTCCTTCAATTGAGATAAGTTATAAAAAGATTACTTGAGCAATTCATTCATTAGGTTGGATCTCATAAAGTTTATTAGAATTATTATGCAAAAGAACTCTAATATTTCCAGTATATCTAGCATCAATAGTTCTTCCTTTAACTTTTATTTCTTTCTTGATCAGTGATGATTGAAATATCAGTTGACAAATAGTTTCTACAGGAACTTCAATTGCCAAATAAAGATCAATCATAATTGTTTGATAAAATTGAACTAGGATGACTTTTTCTTTAGGATATCTAAGATCAAAGCCTGTATTATATTTATGAGCTCATTCAGGTATTTTTTCTTTGTCTTTATTATTATAAATTTTGATCATTAAATTTGCTAATTATTTTTCAAGTTATTCTTCTTCTTCTATTTCATCTTCATAATTTCCAGATGCTATATAATATTCATTTAAGATTTCTTTAATTAAATCATAATCATTATCCTCAGCTTTCTCTTCTTTTTCTGGTTCTAAATGTTTTTCTTCTAGTGACTCTTCAGTTTGTTCAAATCATATATAATCTTCACAAATATCTGAATCACAAGAAATTAAACATCTATTATAGAGTTTCATATTAATGTATTCTAATTAAGCAAGTTATTTTCTTTGGGAAAGAGATAGTTATTGATAGATAACCAGAAAAATTTCTTGAGCTGATACTTCTTCAGATCTATCATAGATAATATATTGTATTTCTTCTTCTTCATTATATTTAGTGATATATCTAATAAGTATTGCTTTTCTAATTTTATTGTATTGTTAGTAAATATTTAACAAGTTACTATCACTTCTTAATTTTCTGATAGTGCTATTATTTTTTTACCAATCATTATGATTAAATATATATATGCATTACTCAGTATAATCACAAAAATATTTGATATCATTATATCTCCAAGTTACTTCAAGAAAGTATCTAGCTTTATCTTGAAGTCTATAGTAATCACAGACAGATAAATTGAGTTGTTGCTAAGTAAAGCAATCAGAATAGTATTACTTTTCAGATTTATTTTCATCTCTTGTTTTTGAAACAGTTTCACTATTCACAAAGTATTTACAATATGAATATTTAACTATTCTTTCTTTTAGCTTCAATTTTTATAAGACTTTACTTTTAGAAAAGAATTTCTCTTCAGTAATTAGTATTTTCTCTGATTCTCAGGTATATTTCACTTCTAATTACCAGTCTTTAGTTTCATTCTGGGATAAAATTGTTGATAGATTGTTTGGGATATTTATTTTAACATTAACCCAGATAACTAGATTATTAAAATATTAAGAGTATTCATATTTGGATGTTGGTAATTTATGATAATACTAATATTTTGCTATAGGATCTCTTCAATTAAAAGTCTACTGAGAACTTTGATAATAAGTCTGCTGGAATCTTCTTTTCAATTTTGAGTATTCTTCTCAGGTGAGAATAGTATCTTTAACTTGTATTCCTTCTTCAAAAATTTTAACATTTTTAATTTTAGGAATTGAGTTTATGATTATGTATAAAACTTTTTCAAAGTCTATATCATTAAATCATCTGGGTGAAGTATGAATTTAAGTTCAGGATTTGTCAGATGTCTACCATAGAAAATTATGATTTTCTAGATTTTGATCTTTAATTTCGAACTCATTATCAGAAGTTTTACTAGAGAATATTTTTGTATTATCATCACTATCTTCAGGTATAGGATTTTGTTGTTCATGGATGAATTTGATTGACACTCTTTCTTCTTTTCCATTCCAATCAAAGATTATTATATTTTTCTTTAGGTTGATTTTAGTATTGATCTTGTTTAATCAGTCTATACCCACTATAAGACTATAGGTTCAAGCTTCAGTAACATTCACTTTAGCTGGAATTATAATTTTATTAATAGTGATAGAGAAGTTATCAATGGCTTTTAATGATTACTTGAAATATCTATTAATATCAGATATAGAAATATTTGATTTTTGTTAAATCTTCATTTCTAATCATTTGAGAAATTCATAACTGATAATATATCCTAATACTTTAGTATTTATAATCAAGTCTACAAGAGTCTTTCCAACTTTGGCTTCACATTAGGCTAAGATTATTTTAATCTTTTGGATGAATATTATTTTTCATTTGAGTTTCTTCTGTGATTTCTTTCTCATTCCTTTTGATATTTAAATTCTTTATTCAGGTGAAGTTTTAATAAGTTAAGCAATGGTGATATTGGCTTTCTGTGATGCTAAATCTTTGAGTATATCATAGATTTTTACATGTTTAGGTAGAATTGAAAGATGTGCTCTTTCTTTCTTTTATTTCTTCTTCTCTAAGTTAGTCTTGTCTTCTTTAGATACTTCAGGTAAAGGTTGGATAACTTCATTTTCTTTTTCACTTTCTTTTTCTTCTTTGACAATTCTTTGGTGATAATCTATTTATATAATTTGAAGTTTTAATTTTGTAAATTAATATTAATAATATTTAAAATATCTTTTTTTTAAAAAAAAATAATTTTATTTTAGTTTTTTTTAGTAAAGTAATACTTTATTTATTATTAAATTAAAATATAATAAAATAATTAAGATAATATAAAAGTTAATTTAGATCATTCTTTATATAATATAAAAAAATTATAAAGATTAGTTAAAATTTGAATAATTTTTATTAGAAGTAATTATTAATTTTTATATTGATATATCAATATTCTTGTAATGATCCATATATTGATATTAATAAGATATATATTATTATTTCTAGATAATTTTATTAATTAAAAATATATAAAAATATTTATAAATATATTATTAGTTATAAATTATATTAATATAATAAAAATAATAATTAATAATTCTCAAAATTATTATAATCTCTTATTATTTTAGAATATTAAAAATAAGTCATTATAAATTTTATATTTAATTATCTATTATCAAATTTAAATATAATAAAATAATTATATTTATTAATAAGTTTTAAAAAAAGTTTATTTTATTAATATATATAATAATTATAATATTAAATATTATAAAAATATTCTTTAAAGTTATTTTTAAATTATATAATTTATTATTAGTAATCATATTAGATAGAGATATCAAGTTTATTAGTAAATTTTAAAAATTATTATTTAAATAACTTGAAATAAAACTAGTAATATTAATAATCTTTTATTTATAGTTAGATAATTAAATAGAAAGATTAAATAAACTTTAAAAAAAAATATTAAAAATATATACAATATATAAATAAGATTAATAAAATAAAAATCTAGTAATAATTGTGACAGATTAAAATGAAATTGGATTAAAATGAAATTTTCTCTATTTAATATGAAAATTTTGTATTTTTTTGGAGGCAATTTTCTAGATTTTTTTTGGAATTTGGGTTAGGATTTAGGGTAACTTTTGTTAATAGAAGAGTATATATGGATTTCAGAGGCATTAAAAGAGGATTCAAAAAGACCCCAATTTCATTTTAATCTGCCACAATAATTAAATTTATCTATAATAATGTTTGGCACTATTTTTTAAGGTTCAAAAAAATAGGATAAAAACCAATACGGTGATGTTGCTTATATTCCCGCCAAATAGGTAACGGTAACGTTACATTGCATTAATTAAGAGTGTATATACATGAGTTTAATTATGTAAGATGACAAAAAACAAAATTTTCACCCATGTTAACATTACAAATTGATCTATTATATGGTGCATATACTACTTAAAATTAAATTTTAGGTCTTTTACTTTTCATTTTCTAATTATCATTGTTATGATAACAATATTTTAAAAAAAATATTTTCACAAATTCAGTCAATTTTCATTAATCAAAAAATTATATTAGTTAAAAGAACTGCATTTTTTCCATGTATTCAATACTAAAGCGAGAAAAATGTAGATTTTTAAATTTCCAAAGTTATTTGTTTCAAAAGCGGGAATATAAGGATAATGTATATAATGAACTGTTAATATCGATAATATTACCAGTTTGGCAAATATTACTAATATTACTAATATTTTCAGTTTAGAATGACACCAAATAGTAATAACTTACCAGTTTCCTTATTATTATTTACCAGATTGCGTATTCAACAATTCATATGCGTGACAAATGAATGAAATCACAAACTAATTACATCCGGAATGTACGAAATTAGTATTTATGCTATAATTTCAGGATTTTGTGTATTTTGGAGTGCCATTATTTCGAGCTTTCGTTCATTGGAATGCTGTTAATGTGAAATATCACTTTGTTTGAACATAAGAATAAATGTACGAACCTTTATTAATTGGAATTGTTTGATTTGTGTAAATTGGACTTGTTGTTTTATTCGTAGAAATGCTTTTTTGCGATTTGACTTTCTAATTCAAGATACTCATAAATTTCTTCATCTGATCTAAGATATCAGTTCCATTTATTTATTGTCTGCTAACTGACGGCGAATAAAAGTAAATAAAACCATGAGTTCCCAGCAATTGGTCTGTTTTCTGGAATAATCCCAACATTTTTCAATAATAAATTTGTACCATTCATTTTAGAAATGTTTACGTTTGCCACGTGTATAAACTCTTAAGTAATTTGAAATGACTTTATCACTTTTCTTTCCCCCATCGTTTAAATATATTTTCTTCATGATCCACTTGCATTCAAAATTCATTTAACGTTGTAAATCTTTCAAAAGAAATCCATTCATTATTATTATTCTTTTATTAGATTGTTGATATCTTTATTATTTGCTTACTCTTGTAAATAATTATCAAATTCTTCTTCAATATTAGATAATTACTCATCAAATTCTTCATTCTTATTAATTGTATTTTCTAAGAAATCTTGATTAAATATAATATTTGAAGTAGATACTTCAATTTGGATATTTGATTGGATGATTTCAAATATTTATTCAACAATATCGATATCTTGATTGAATCTTAAATTCATTAATTAGTTTGAAATTGATGATAATATATAATATTTGCACATAATTTGCTTATTTGTAAAGCTTTGGCAGACTAATAATTAAAATATTATATTAATTTATTATTATATAAATTATTATATATATATACTTACCATTAATTGATTACAATAATAAAACTCATATAACTTCAAAGTTATTCTATAGTAGTTATATTTATATATATTTCAAAAATTTGACTTGCAATCAAATTCAGTTCTTCAATTAATACAATGACAAAATATCAATAATGATAAATATCACCTGAAAATTAATTCTATATTGCTATATCAAAAGGATATTTTATTAGACAAAAATTATCAAACTCTTTTAAAATGCATTTTATTTTCTTTTCAAATCATGTTTGATAATAATAAACAAGCCATGGATCAAAATTTGTATAGTTAATATTTGTATTAAACTTCTCTATATGATAATTAAAATAATGATTTGTATAACCATTTTATCAAACTGCTCAATTCGAGCGAAGCATTTGTAAAAGTAAATCAAAGGTTAAAGATTCATATAGAGTTTCAAACCCGAAATATATCAGAAAACCAATTTTTAAAACACTTGCAAGATAATGGTCAATATATTCTTTTAGGCTATTGCTATCACTATGGAATCCGAGTAGAAGCAAATGCTAGGCTTGCTTTAGAATATTATTTAGCTAAGCAAGTTGATTCAATTACACAATTTCTTCTTGGAAAACTTCATCGTGATATTTTATTTAATAATGAAAAAATTTTGAATGGTATTTAAAGTCAGCGAATTCTGGGTATGCCCGAGCACGAATAAATGCTGGAAATTGTTATTTTAATGGATTAGGGACGGATAGAAATGCAAAGCGAGCATTTGAGTTGTTTGTGGAGGCTAATTCTGGACTTGCGTCTGCTCTAATTAATCTTGGTAATTGCTATGAGAAGGGCGAAGGAACGGCTAGAGGCGCAAAAGAAGCTTTTGAATGGTATTCTAAAGCAGAAATTTCTGATCTCCCTGCTGCTTATCTAAGTTTAGGAAAATGTTACCTATATGGAACAGGAGTAAAGAGAGATGAATACAAAGCATTTAATTATTTTGTAAAAGCAGCTGAAGTACAAGATGCGAGTGGACAATTTTTTCTTGCTCAATGTTATCAACATGAAATAGGAATTTCTTCAAATGAAAATTAGCATTAAAATGGTATGAAGAAGCAAGAAAAAATGGGCATAAAATAGCACCGGAAATGGTTGAATCCTATAATTTTGAAGAAATATACCCCATTAATAAGTCCAAATAGCCTTTTGACCATTTAGAAATTTTATCACTTGAATTTTGCATACGTGCGTTTATTTATTTCCACATACATGTCCGATGCAAAATTAAAAACAAAAGTTTAGATCATTTTTCAATTTATTTGATTTTTGTCAATTGATACACCAAATAAAAAATAAAATTTATTTAATATTTAATTGATCCTCCATTTGACTCTAATTCTTCGTGTCATTGATGCAGTAACCCGTTCTAAAATGGCCACATCAAGTTTTCTTCATCTTCAGTACAATCTTGAGTTCGTCCACAGTCGACGGAAAGTTCTCATTTTTTTGAATAATGTCCTTTAATATCTTTCAAATGTTCTCTATTGGATTCAGGTCTGGGGAATTCGCCGGCCAATTAATAATCACGATTTTATTTTCCCTTGATTTTTCTCTCAGTATGTATCGGCGCATTGTCATGTTGAAAGATTGCGTAACTTCCAGTTAATTCTCTAATTGCGTTCTGGAATGGAAGTAATTGAGTTTTTAAGAATTCTAGGTAAGTATTTGCAGTTATTTTTTTTATATTCATCACAAAAAATTAATGGTCCTTCCGCGAAATATCCCCAAACTACTACAGATTTTTGTCCACTTTTAAAGGTAGGCGTCAAACAATTAACGTTAAACTTTTCACTAGGATGCCGCCAAACTCTTGGCTGCCATGACTGCTTTCCAATTTCCACACTGGTTTCATCAGAGAAAATTATTTTCGACCAATCATAAGCTGATTTATTTTTATTTCTTCACACCATTTAATGTGAGCATATGTATATGTTTCCGAGATATAAGGTTTCTAGTCCGAAGTTGTGCAATACATTTGTGACGGTTGATAAACTACAAGTGAGGCCTAAATTGTTGACTATTTCGCGTATTGATGCATGTCGTTTTTCGCTAGCTTCACGTATAAGTAAATCTTTTTCGTGATTGTTTAAGGCTGGTGATCTTCCCGAACGTGGTAAATTTTCATTTTTCTGGTTCGTTTATATTTGTTTAGAAAGCGGCGTACCGTTGTAGGGTCGCGTCCGAATATTTTTGCGATTTTGTGGTGTCCATGTACGTCAAAATCTTCCCTTTTCAATTTCGTTAAGCTGCGTATAGGTGGATACCATTTTTTAACCTGACGAAATTATAGTGTTGATGAAGTGGCAAATGATAAAGTGATGTTTATTATCAAAATGGATTTTAAAAAATGGTTACACACGTAAATCGGGCGATACTTTCTGTACTTCGTACACGTAATTATTATCTACTATTCTTTAACCTAATAAATACATGTGATAGGGGATTTTTGGAACATAGAATCTTTAATTTTTTTTTAATAGAGTATTTATTTAAAAAATCTGTAGTTTCCTATTAAATTTCGATTGCCGTTAATGAGTATATATTTTATGTGTGATAACGAAAAACATGCCATGCTTATGACGATTATCGTTATCAAAAAAAGCAAAATTATTTCGTCATTTAAACTAGATTTAGATTATTGATGTTAGGTTTCTAACGTCCTTGCCACCATTGCCGCCACACGTCATAGTGACTTGTATTAAAAATAGATTAAACTAATTTTGATTTTCATGATGTCATCATCGTTGTTATATAGCGGAGCAGAGTTATTCAACCAAAAAAAGAAAAAGAAAATATGAATTTTTTTGATTTATTTTATATTTCACTTCAGGTAATAATTTGGCATAAAATTACGATTGTGGTCCCTGTTCTATATATATTTTTTCTAACATGAGTTTTCATTCATCAGTCGAGTTCTTTGATATTAATTGTGTGTTTGATAGGATATATTTGCGCCAGACAAGGAATTCTGAATCATGAAATGCAAAAGGTACATGTATTACGTTACCTATAAATTCAATCTTTTATTGGGACTTTTTAATCTATAAACTTTAAATAGGGACTCTCCCAATTAACGATCGATATTCTTACGCCGTGCCTATTATTTTCACAAGTTGCCAAATCAATCGATCTCGACACGCTGGCGCGTCTGTGGCCACTTATCGCCTCATTCTTTTTTTACATGCTGATTGGTGGAATATTGGGTGTAATTGGAGGGAAGATTCTTGGTTTTTCGCGTTTACATGTAAATTTGGTGGTGAATGGAATTATCTTTAATAACATTCAGAGTGTTCCGATTGGTTTGATTCAGAGTATGAAGGCCACGAATGCTATTAAATTCTTGTTTGAGAGTGACATAGACACCCCAGAAAAAACCATCACCAGAGGTATTTCTTATGCATTATTGAATTCTCTGTTTGCTAATATAACAAGGTATATATATATATATATATGTATATATATCTTTATTGTCAGTATATTTTGTGTTGTTACTCTTTCTAACAAATTTACTGAATAGATTTAGTTTAGGAACATGGTTATTACAAAAAGGTCAGACGGATGAAATAGTTGTCGTCGAAGAGGCAAATCAAGCTAACCACCACGCAATGGACTCTTTGGTAAACGAGAATACACCGTTAGTGGGTAGACAAAGAGCCTCGTCAACCTCATTCTACAAATGGACAGAAAAACTCTATTATTCAATCAAAGAATTGATGAATTTTCCTCTATTATCCGCAATTTTCGCAATAATAATCGGAGTAGTACCACAATTGAAGCAACTCTTCTTTGAATCTCAATTATTCTATCAATTAATTACTCGTTCAATTGAGTACCTTGGCGACATTGCGATCCCAATGACGCTCTTAATTCTTGGATCACAAATGAACAATCTCTCCATTGGTCAAAATCGCGAAATACTACTTCCAATCTCATTTATCATGCTGTGCAGATTCATCATAATGCCAATAATCGGTATAGCCTTTTTGATCGCGACGAGAAGCTGGTATTTTGAAGATCCGATGTTGTGGTTTGTGTTGATGTTAACTGCTAGTGGGCCGACAGCTATCAATCTTTTGAATATTGCACAGATGGTGGGTGCGTTTGAGCAAGAGATTTCTGCGCTGTTGGTGTATTCGTACGTGGCATTGATACCAATGTTGTCAGTCTATGTGATGATTTTTTTATCGGTGATTGATTGGATTAAATAAATTGTATTCATATTCACAATAAAGTTATTGAAACACCCGTGAGATGCATGAATAAAGAAGGATGTTCAGTTTGACGAAATTTTTAACCTTGAACTGCCAGTAGATGGATTCCTCATTTGAAGAGTGAACTCCGTTAATGACAATATACAATTAGTTAATATTAAACGATAGAAATCTAAAATTGGAAACTAGCTATATTTAAAAAAAGCCAGTTAACGTTAATATTAAACGATAGAAGTCTAAAATTGGAAACTAACTTACATTTCCTTAATAGACAAGTTCAATAAGTAATGTAAATATTTTGAACAATTACACACAAACTTGGCATTTGTTTACATGTCAGTAATTGTTCAAAATATTTACAATCTGGGAATAAAAAAAACCGAAAAACTTTCAAGCAAGCAATCACATTCTTTTTCCGTACACATGTACATGGGAATAAACTAATTTACGTAATCTAATGGAATTCATTTGATACCAATAGATCAAAAAATACATGTACAATGTCGCTGGACATTTTATTTTTGATGCTACACAATATGTGCGAACATAAGATAACGATAACGTTTTTTGGTTAGCATTCACGAGTTCATATCAGATGCTGATTGAATATAGAGGACCCTTAAGGAAAAAAATTTAAATCGATATCGATATAAATACTGTAAGATACAAAACATGAGAATATATATAATCATAACCATAAACAAATATACCAGACGTAATGGAACACGTAGCTCAGCATCGTAGTTCGGAGCCTCAAACTATCGTCAGAGATACGACAACTACCATCACAATCAATGAATCGGAAAATAAAAATGGAAATCAGATTAATTTGAAAATTGATGGTATTTAAGATTTTTATTATACATGTATATATTTTGTAATTATATTAGTTTGATTTTAATAAATCTTATTCATGTAAAATAAAAGAACTTTACATTCAAGAAAAGAATTCGAGTTTTACCAGTTCAAATGGTGCCAGTAATGATAGTGTGAGTCTTGCATGGCGAAACTTGTCGTATGCAGTGACGAATCCAAAGACGAAACAAAAAACCAACCTCGTTCATGAAGCTAGCGGTGTTGTTAAACCAGGCGAAGTAATGGCAAGTAAGTAAGCTAATGATCGCGCGTTATATCACAAGGCCAAATTCTTATTCGATTTAGTAATGGGACCTTCGGGCGCCGGCAAGTCAACTCTACTCGATGTACTAGCGGGTCGTAAAAATCCTAAATTAACTACGGGAGAAATCTATTTAAATGGAAAACCTGGACAAGTAAAATACGTTTCGACATACGTTATGCAAGAAGATGCTTTGATGGGTATTTTCCATAAATTAGCAATTCAGCTTTTCATATGAACAATTAATTATTTATAATTTAAATTTTTTGAAGGTGTACTGACTGTGCGTGAAAACATTCAATTCGCTGCCGATTTATGGTAAATTTAACTTTACTTTTATATCCAAATTAGTTGCGTAAAAAATTGCCAATTATGGAACTCAAAATCTTTTTTTATTGTTATCGTTATTTCAGTTTTCCTTCATCGTATTCTAAAGCAGAACGAAAAGCACGTGTTCAAGCTATTATAACCGAATTGGGACTAGATCGAGTTGCCGATTCGAAAATTGGAACGGTTTTCGTTCGAGGAGTATCAGGTGGTGAAAAACGCCGGGCATCCATTGCTACCCAAGTTCTTACCTTACCAAAAATTATTTTTCTTGATGAACCGACAAGTGGTCTCGATGCCGCCGCATCATATAACGTGATGAAAGCAATTGTACAAATGGCACGGAACTATAAGCTTACCGTGGTTGCCAGCATTCATCAACCATCAACCGAAACTTATTCGTTATTCGATAAATTATGTATTCTTGGTCGTGGACGAACACTTTACATGGGTAAACGCGAAAAAGCAATAGATTATTTCAAAACGTTAGGTCACGTCGTGCCGGCTTATTCAAATCCAGCAGATCATTTTCTATACCTGATCAATTCGGATTTTATGACGGATAGGACTCAAGCGGAAGAACATATCACCCAATTCAGCGATTCGTTTGAAAATTCAGATGTCAACAAATTGCTACAGGAAGAGATCAATACCTTGATTGAGCAGCATAAAGAAACGGGTACTCGAATTATTTCATCAAGTACAACCCACCGTTATCAACATAGTTTCCTTCAACAAACTATGATTTTAGTTAGGCGTTCTTTTCTTAACGCTATGAGAAACCTTTTGGTGTTTTGGGTGCGCATTATATTGTATGTAGCGCTTGGACTACTAATAGGAACAACATATTGGCAAATCGGATATAATCAAGCCAACATTACTGAACGTCTTTCTTCAGAGTATTTTTCAGTCGCATTTTTATCATTTATGAGTATCGCTGGTATTCCAGGATTCTTAGAAGAGCGACTAGTTTTTCAGCGTGAACGAGGAAATGGATTCTATTCTGTCGGTCCATTTGTATTAGCGAATACAATCATATCAATTCCTTTCTTATTCATTATCTCCGGTTCATTTACGGCTGTAACGTATTCAGCTGTCGGCTTACATAACGATGGAAAAAATGCGATATTATTTATTGTATACATGTTTCTTTGTTTGAATGTTGCCGAAGCAATGGTCTGCTTTATCGCCTCTATTATTCCGATATTCATTGCCTCCCTTGCAATAACTGCTTTTGCTAACGGGTTTTGGATGGTTTTCGCTGGTTACCTCGTTCGACCGCCTAATATTAGCAAAGGATGGAAATGGGCACATTATATCGATTACCAGAAATACTCATTCGAGACGATCCTTTATAACGATCTGAAAGGATTAAATTTCAACTGCGAAAGGCTTAATGATACTTCTTCGGATCGTATGTATAATTGTTTTTATGGCGATAAGTCCGGAAGGTCAGCAACTTTTACGGGTGAAGATGTATTGAACGAACTTGGATATACGAATATTAGGCCCGCTTTGTGGACAGTGAGTTATTTTTTGTTGAACGTGTGTTTGTCATCATCTGCCTTAATAACATCATTTATTTGTTTTTCATTTTAGGTTATTCTTATTGCAATGGCTATTATCTATAGATTAGCATTTTTTGCAGTCTTACGATTAAGAAAAAATCATAGTTAATTATTCATGTATATTTTTAAATCTTCACTATCTATGTATATAGTTTTATGATAATAAAGCGAAAATAATTTGAATGTTGAAAACTTCTTTATATGTGATCATTAAGACGCCGCACTATTATTTTAAAGAGAAGAATTTAGGTATAAGTCAGAGGAATTATTCACGAATGCAAGTTGGTAAAAAGCCAATGGCATCATCATTAGCTAAGTCGAGAATATGTTCTCTAGGCGATCACGTTCTAACATTCACTATTTCATAGAAATATCAAAATCCGCATGAATTACTATCGCACACAGGACATGTCCCCTTATTTTTTGTGTAATCTTTTCACTATATGATCAACAACTAGCATAAATCATTTTATATATGATGAAGCAGAGAGTTTTGTCTGCTCTGTCTATTTATTTTATGTTATTTTTAAAGGTAAACTATCACGGTGCTCTAAGATAAAGAATAATGGCAGATATTTCCTACTTGAATTTCTAATATAAACACTGTAGCAGACAAAACCTTAAAACGAGCGTCATTTAAAGTTAACGTATTGGTTATAATATCTATCGATCAAAATAGCAAAGATCGGCAGATAGCGTTGTAACGCGAGAAATAAAAATTCGAATTTTCGCATTTATTATCGTTATTGATTTAAAATCCAACCATTTATTAATCTTATAGTTCTTTTACCTGTCTTTTTTATTAAATTATAGTTTTAAATAAAAATTTCATTCGTATAATATCGATATATGCGTGTGCGTCTACTTTATTAGACCAAATTTAGGAAATAACTATAACGATAAGAATCAACGAGATATCAATAAAAATAAATCAATGATATAACAATTAACGAGGATATTAATAAAAGTATAACAATTAACGAAGATATTAATAAATGATCAGAAAAATAGATATGGTGCAGGAACTCTTAAATCGACAATATGCTTCATGTTAAAAATTCCATCAAAATTTGACCAGTAATATTATCAAGAAAGTCATTTTCTATGATATTGCCGGTTAAGTTTTAGATTTATTTCTTAGGTAAGAAGTTGATAGAATTTTTAACATGAAACATATTGTCGATTTAAGAGTTCCTACACCATATAAGCCATCACATAAAAATTCAAAATGTCAAGAAATAGAATTGTCCTTCAAAATCGTACAATAAAAGAGTTTTCGATTTTTTTAGCGTTAGCGTTAATAATAAAAAATAAAAATTTTTATTTATCATAATCGATTTTGAAATTGAGAATTAATTTCTAGTCTCCATGATATCACATATTTAAAAGTTTAAAGAAAAATTTATTACTGCTTAAAAGATTTAAAAACATAATTACATAAAATTTTTTTGGCTTATATTATTACTTATTTTGTTTTTTCATTGTTATTAATATCATTTTTGATTTTTTTGACTTATTATTTTTCTTTTTTTTGATTTGGTTATTATATTAATATTATTTTACTGCATAATAATGTTCTTATATTTGTGAGAATTCCTGTTAATTTTTAATTTTGCTTGCATTACGAAAATTTCTTTGATATCTTAACCAAACTTCACAAACTCTCTTTACATCCCATTCTTTAGGATTTGCATTAGGTAAAGTACAGATTTCTACAAGCACCATTTCCATCTCTGTCTTTGTTAATTCAATATTATTTTGAAGTCTTTCAAAGATTGCTTGTTCTGAACTTGTTAAATATTGGTGTTTTTTATTAATTTTTTGGTTGTTTTCAAATTTTCTTTTTTCTTTGATTTTTGTACTTTGTTGTACTTCTGTCTCTTTATGCTCTTTGTTGAGTTGTTTAATTATCTTTTCACGCACTTTTCAATCTATCTCTACTTTTTTTTGCTGATTAATTGTATTTGTTTGTATATTTTTCATTCGGTGACCTTTAGTATTGAGAGAAATAGTTTTTTCAATTTCTTGAGCATGAATATCCTTAAGTCATTCAACTCTAATTTCATAACAATTAAAAAGATTTTTGAATCCAATTTCATTATTTTGTGTTGTGTCATGAAATATTTTGTGAGAAGGATAATTTATTTTATCAAATGCCTCTATAAGTTGGTAGACCAAATTCCAAAGTTTTTCTTTATGAGAAATCATTATACGGCTTTCACGAATAAAAATATTATCTTCTACAAACTCATCTAAAAATAAATCAAGACATTCTTGTTCAGATTGTACTGAAGATATTCTCATTATTAATTCTTCATTGCTACTTGGATTTACACCAATATTTTGTTTCATATACTTTATTCCAAAGGTTTCAAGAGCCTTATCAAAGGCAAAAAAATATCCTGGTTGAGTTAAATTAACTAAACAAACATGACAAAGTAATAATTGTAAAGAAGAATCATTATTAACATAATAAATAAAATGAGTAGTGGATAGAGATGTGCCTATGTACATTATACGTGTATATATGTGCACACATATATGTACATTATGCGCATAGCTATTAACTGATATCATAAATGCCCATACACAATTATACATATGGTTAAGTTCATAAATCATCACTAATTAAGGCATTTGTACTTGATAAACAAATGTATTTATCATTATACTGATACAGAACATACATATAATTGATAATCATAAATATTTACATCTTTATTGTTAAAGTTCTATTTAATCAAATTGGTCATATTGCTGGATTTCAACAATAATATCAATATGATAATTTAGTAATTCAGTGTAAGTCACATCTGTGTGTATATCCAAATATCTCAATTGAAGTTAAATGATCATTTTTTAGTGAAAATCCAGAAATTGCTAATACAAATTCACTCAATGCCAATTTGCCAGGAAGTCAACTTATGCAATACAAAACAAAATCAGATCTTTTCAATAATACATTAGCATGGAAGTGTATTGATAATATTGATCTAATTACTTGATAGATTGCGAATTTTGCATAAGCAGTACCTAAATTAACACAATTAGCATAATGTATCTTAACAATTTTAATAATTCCAATATCATCTGCATAACTGGTTAACTTTTGCAAATATTTCATAACAAAAAAAGAAATTGGTTAAGTAGTAAGCATGTTTTTAAATTAATTTATATTTATAGTAATTATAAATTACAAACTCCTCCAGATAATTAAAAAAAATTGTCAAAAAAAGCATTAATAATGAAATAAGCATCAATCAATATTATGCTGGTAATAAGAGTGATGAAAGCAAATATCAGAATAATAATGAAAGTGAATATCAGGATGGTAATGATAATGAATAATTTAATATATCAGATAATAGTGATGATATATTAGAAATATCAAGTGATAGTAATAATTATTAATTAATGTATATAATAGTTATAGAAAATAAAAATCATCATTAATTTTTATGAATTTGCGTCATGTATTTGATTGATTACTATATATGTACATATAGATTATTATGCATATTACATGTATATTATGTGCATATGTATACTATGTACATAGTACGCATAGTATGTATAGTGATGAACTATGCACATATTTGCTCATCTCTAGTAGTGAATTTTGCGTAATTACTCTTTTCAGCTACTGCAAAAAATGATGCAAATGCCATTAAATTTTTAAATTACATATTGTAATAACCATATCAAATTCCAATGTGATGACCAATTCAATAGCCAGTCTAACAAAAGTAAAGATATCATATTTTTATTATATTATTATTTATATTTAAAATATCATTAAATATTTTATTTTTGTTTTTTGTAATTTGTTTTAAAGCAATTGCTACAGTCACCTATATTAATTCTAGAACACAACTTATAGCTTGATAATCAACCACTTTTTTCAGTTTATCAAGATATTATACTTCTAGGTAAGCAGCTAAATTAAAAATTCTATAACCTGAAAATATAGTAATTAAAATTCCACACATCTCTTTGCTTGTATATCATACTCCCAGCAAGAGTCTAACTTCTGATTTTTTTTCATGATAAGATATTAAACAGCGAAAAATTATCTCATCACATGTAATATCAATATATATACCATTATTTTTTGTATCTATATCATTGAAATATATATTACAAGCTTTATAAATAGCTTCATTATTGCATAGATTTGGTCCAGCTTCAAGAATTACTATATTTAGAGATGGTATTCTACATTCTAACTCAATATCTTTTGTTATTTCATTATGAACTGTTTCCATATCAAATTCAATAGCATATTTTAAAAGAATATCAAAAGCTTTTTCAAACTCTTGAATTTACTTTATTGTAAAGTCTGATTGGCCTATTATAAATGGTTGTTTTTTATCAATTGTAACAAAATTTGGATTTAAAGAAAAAGATAATTTGAATTGAAAAATCATTCTCAAAGTAATATGAACTGTTGCACAAGTAGCATCATAAATATTTCCAAAAGTAAAAGAACATTCTTTAAAATTAATATTATCTATTACACAAAGATTCCAAATATTTTTCTCTTGTAATAACTTTTCTTTTGGCTTAACTTCACTTATTCTTGTTTTTTCTAATCTTCTTTCATATTATTGAGTATGAGAAATAATACCTGCTGTATATAATATCATGTATAACAAGCTTAATAGTTTGGGTTTTCTGTATAATGAGCTCATTACATGTATTAGCTATGTATTAATGCTTGGAAATGTAATTATTAAAATCATAGATATTAAAAAAATTGAAATTTTTGCTGAATAAGCTATATTAAAATTCTTTTCTTCAAATCCTCTTTATCTTCATTTTTTTTCTGTTATTTCATGCTTTTTTTTCAGTAAAGTATTAATAAAACTATCAAAAAACTTTTGTAAAAAGATTGGAAAGCCACTTTGATATTCTTCAAGTGATTATAGTGTTTCAAGCTCTTTTTTTCTTCTGTATTTCAGAATGAGATTTTCAAGTAGCAAGTGCAACAGCTTCATCCATTTTTTCAAATTCTTCTTTTGTTGAATTATAATTTGAATATTTTTCTAAGTTTCTCAAATTTACTTTTCCAAGACATAGCATTATTTTAATTAAAAACAAGCTTGATGATTCCTCATTAATATTATTATTTTTATTTATTTTATCAAGTTTAGTTTTCTGAAAAATAGTATCAAGTATTAAACTTATTTCTGATAATATTATATTTTTTATTTTCATATTATCAGATTCTGCAATATCAAATAGCCATTTTAATAATAACTTGAGTGCTTTTTAAGAATCATTAATATGCATATTATCACATGAGAAAGATTTTAATCCACTTTCTTTTCATTCATAAAGATGTCCACCTTCAGTTTGAAAACATTTTGCACAAATATAATAAACATGTTCTTGATTTAAAGATTGTTAAGCATTTATTTTATTATTAAATGCTAGACATATTTTAAATCTAATACAAGGTATTATAATATTCTGACTATTAATAACTATTGAATGCTTTATACAGTTTATTCTCTGGCTAAAAATATATTTATCTTTGTGACAAAATATATAATAATATTGAAAAATATAGCTTTCTTCAGTTAATCACATTTATTTTATATCTTTTTTATGTAAATGACTTTAATCAAATAAATAATATGACTTGCAAACTCTTAAAGTATAAAGCATACTTTCTGGATCTGTTTATTTTATTACATTCTTATCTATCTCTCATATTCTTACCAATTACTTTAGTGGACAAAATTTATATCCTGGTTTTTGATAATTTAAACATCATTCTAATTGTCTATTATTAATGTCCAAAATCACACATGATTCTTTATTATCACATAATTCTTTATCATTACTATTAGCTTTTTTATGCTCTGATATACAAGTACTAATTGTTGATTCAATTTCAATTATCTTTAAATCATTCCATATTATATCATTATTAATATAATTATTATCAAGATTTGCTCGTTCTCTTGCATTTTGAAAAGCTATGTGATGTAAAATCACATATATTATCAATAATTGTAGAGAGTGATAAAGGCACTTCACTATTACTACTAAAATCAAAGCTATAATTATCATTTTCAAGCAAATCATATTCACTATTAGGATCAATATTAATACTATTTATAAAGTCTAATAATATTTTGTTTTTTAGATTAGTCTTATAAGTAGTCATAATAAAATAGATATCATTTAATATAGTATATAGTATTAATATAAATAGTTAAAAAAGTATTAATAGCTAAGATAGAGATTAACGTTAAGTGTTAAATGCAAATTATTATTTTATAGAAAAATATCTCATTAGTATAAAAATATTTATATGTGTATTTAGAAAAAAGAAGATCAAGTTTTCTTAGAATATATGTAACAGATATTAAGCTATAAAAACTGATTTTTATATGAAAATAATGTTATTTTATCATGCAAAATCATGCAGAACTTTTAAAATATAGAGATGATTCTCAAAAGATATTTTTAAAATGCAAATTATACAGATGACAATAACAAAAATTTTAAATTGTTATTTTTTATTATAAAGAAATAAAAAAACAAAATTAATTCTAGAGAATCAATATCTATCTCTACTTAATAATTTATTGACAATTTAATTTTTATATTTTTGCATGATGGCTTCTATCTATTTTTCTAATATTTATTTATTTTTATTAATATCCTCATTAATAAAAATAAATCAATGATAAATAATTAATATCTTTATTAATTATTATTCTTAGTCAGATAAAAAATGATAAATCAATTGTCTTATTATTATAGTTATTTCCTAATAAAGTAGATATGCATATATTAATATTATACAAATGAAATTTTTATTTAAAACTATAATTTAATAAAAAAGACAGGCAAAAAAACTATAAGATTAATAAATGGTTAGATTTTAAATCAATAATAATAATAAATGTAAAAATTTGAATTTTTATTTCTCATATTATAATACTATCTGCTGATCTTTGCTATTTTGATTGATAGATATTATAATCAATACGTTAACTTTAAATGATACTTATTTTAAGATTTTGTCTGCTACAGTATTTATATTAAAAATTCAAGTAGAAAATATCTGCCATTATTCTTTCTTTTAGAGTACCATAATAGTTTATCTTTAAAAATAATATAAAATAAATAGACAGAGCAGACAAAACTCTCTGCTTCATCATATATAAAATGATTTATGCTAGTTGTTAATCATATAGTGAAAATATTACACAAAAAATAAGATGACATGTCCTGTGTGCACTATTTCTATCACCATGAAGCATTAATTACTAAATACATTATTTTTAGAATTACTGACTTTTAATAATCAGTTATGATGAATCAATTATAACTTTGAGAAAAAATTTCTTTCAGACCCTGATATCAAACAAGTTTTTAATAGAGAAACTAAATTTATTACTAAATATATTACAATGAAGTTTATTCTGTCTCTCAAGTTATTGGTAAGAATTATTATTAATGATATAAGTAATTTAACTACATAATAAAATAGTGAATCAAGATCATAAATTCACTTCTCTATTTAGTTTTTTAAAGCTTACAAGTAAAAGAAATTTAGTCAGAGCTGGAATTAAAAATCTCTATAGCAATACGTATTAGAACATATTAATTAATTTCTTTAATAAATACATGTCAACAAGATATATACAATAGTCAACATAAATATTTGGAATTTTGATCTGGTATACAAAACTGTAACAATTTTGATTGGGTTATCTTCCTTTAGATCTCTTTTAGTTTAGAACTTCATTTTGCACTATCTGTATAATAGATTAGCTTTGTATTACATTTCTAAGAAGATCATTTTCACTCTGGATATATAGATGATCATTATATATTTAATACATCTAGATTTAGCATATTGTTATTCAGATGATTACTATGTGTATCACAATTATTAATTTAGATTATTAATGTTTTTAATTATATTATTATTAATTATTTCTTTATGATTTTATTCATTCTTCTTGTTATTTATTTATATTATTATTTATTGTTATTTATAATTATTATTAATTATTGGATTATGATTAGTTACCTTCTGGAGACATGAATTAAGTTAATTAATTCTGTTTAATCAATATGTATTTTATTTATAGATTATTATTAATTTATTCATATTTCGTATTCATTTCTTTCATTATAAATATGACCTGT
>CAJVPS010000457.1:0-24480 GCA_910591765.1 Ambispora leptoticha
GAGAGAAAATTTCAATTTTCACTATGTTTTATTAGTAAATTTAGCCCCTGAGTCATTACTTTTGGTCGCCACTGTATATATATTTTTAAATAAAAATCATAGTTCTTTATTTTAGATTTTTGGATTTTTAAAAATTATTTTAATTTAAATATAAAATTAATTAATTTTTATTAATTATTAATTATTTAATTTATATACAATTAAAATAAAGTTAATAAAAATAATAGATTTTAATTTTATTTGAATTACAAATCAAAATAGTTGCTAATAAAATTAAAAATTTTTATCTATAATAAAAATATATATTTTATTAATTAAAATAATAGCCAAAGACAATGTATTAGAGAATCAAATTTTTAAAGAAAATTAAAATTTTTCTTTATATTAAACTTTATAATTTTGTTAATAAATTTTTTTTTATTTTTATATCAAATTAAAGTTCAAAATAGAAAAAAATTTATATTTAATTAATAAATTTGATTTTTTGATGCATTATATTTGGTCATTACCATATAATTAAGTAAAGAAACTCAGTACAATAATATACTAAATATTTTTAAAATAAATAGAAATTTTCTATATACAATTATAAATATATTTTGAATTATTAAACTATTATCCACAATAAATATATTATTATTAAGAATAAAAAACAATATATTATTATAAAGTAGAACGAATTATTAATATATTGAATTCAGAAGAGAAATTATAAATATATTTTGAATTATTAAACTAGTATCCACAATAAATATATTATTATTAAGAATAAAAAACAATATATTATTATAAAGAAAGAACGAATTATTTATATATTGAATTCAGAAGAGAAAAAAATAACAAATTTATTTAATAAATCAAGAATTATATTATTATAAAATATATCTTATTGTTTTATTATTTTGGAATAAAACTCATTTTGTGGTTTGAATTAAATATTATTTGAGTTGTGTTAATAATCATTTGAAGTCACTTTGTATTTGAATTATAATTATATTTTGTTAATAAACCTTTTATTATTTTTTTATGGTAGATGCCTTAGTTAAAGTAATAATTTTTTTAATACTGCACACTATAAGTATCTACCCTGCTGTTCAGCGATTTTTCTCATATCGATAATTAGTCGGAATGAGTGTAGTCATAAAGAGTGGCCATTGATGTTGACCATATAACTCGATTACTAAGAAATTCCATGTGTGTTTTATAAATTGGTATAATTAAGAAAGTTCATTCAATCAATTCAAAGCAAATAAAGATCTGAATTAATTCGAATTTTCATACAGTAAGAACAAATATTTCTCTTTCTACATGTATGAAAATTCATATCCTAATTTTCTTATCTATTTGGCATTTAATTTTTATAATAATTGACAAAGTTTATTCTGTTATTTATTTGCATTTAAGTTAAATATAACATTATATAATTTATTGTGAATACTAAACCTTAAATGCTAAACGTGAAAATTATGCCTCTTATTGTACAATAAGAATTTGAGCACTGCCCAACAAAGTATTGTTATTAAAAATGCTAAGGAATCGGTTATGAACATCCGTCGCGATACCCGGTCCATTTTTAAGAGTTAAATTAGGTTGAAGTGCGATATCTGAAATGTCCAATTGGATAGCAGAAGAGCCTCCCGGTGGCGCATTAACATTGAATTTTGGATTCAAAACCTTGATTACATTAGTTCTATTTTGATTGGCAGTAATTAAGAATTTGTAGACGGTAGTATTTTTACTATAGAGTCCGGAGTTGATCTGTCCGAGAAGACGAGTGGTTTGCTCTGGAAGTTGACTAAAAGTGAACTCGCCGAAAAGAGAAGTGTTCGACGTTCTATAACTTGCACGTGCTACATGTTGTGGCCAAGATGCTGTCGCTCCAATTGAAGAGGAAAACAAGCTAAAGATTAATGTAATGATTAAGAAGAGAGTTGTGTTTTTAGTCATTTTGAGGTTTGTCGTTTGTATCTATTATTCAGAGGTGAGTAAGGAAATTAATTTGTTGCAACGAGGACCATCTCTTTTATATTGAATTTTTTTATCTTTGACATTTTTAATAAATTAAGTCCTTTATTTGCCATCTTTACGCCAAGGCTACCGTTGTAAACAAACTTTCCACTTTAAGTATTTTGGTATTTGGTGGATTTTATCGTTACTTCGGGATGACATTGGACTGATTTGTTTATTCCTTTAATATATACTGTGCAGCCATCTAATTTACTTTCAAATGACCATAACATTACATTAAGTTTTGGTTGTTTGAATTATTTATTTTACTTTGGATTGACCACAACACAGTTGTATGATATCTATTGAATAAAGCTATTGAGAAAGGAACCAAAATAAAATTTCTTCGATATCTCTAAGTTATTAATAGATTTGATGATGTTCACTATAGCAGGAAATTCATTAGTTTAATCTTTTCGTTTTGCGAATAGAGAATAAAAGATATTTTTGTAATTGACTACAAGATATAGTTCACATCAACTCCCCCCATAAAATGAACTAATTTTGGGTAACTGTTCTACTACGATAATGTTCTGAAAAAGGTTCTTCACGGAATTGCTTTCCTGATAGCTTGGCTCTAATGGACGTAAATAAGATTGCGCCACAGATAAACCGGTGTGTGAATGATAATAGACATTGGCGTTTCTTGATTTTAATATGTTTTTATGACAGATGGTTAGAGACGAGAAGAAATAACTTTTGATTCATTTTTTGTTTATGTTAACAATTAAACAATGAATATATCTTAGTCTGAATAAAGAATATCGAGTGAAGTTTATTAAATTGCATGTACATCCTTCATTTATTGCAATTTTTTACATGTTGCAATTGACAATCAAAAATTCCATAGTTCTAACAGAAATTATTTTTTACATACTCGGCCATACATGTAATAAACTATAAATATTGATGCATGCACCTATAACGCCCCCATCAATATTTCCCCCCCCCCCCCCCATTTTACCTTCTTTAAACGAATCCTAGCATTAAAAAAACAGCATTGTTCAGACTGATAAATATGAATTAATATTAGCTATTTATTTATTTTTTTATTATCAATATCAATATACAGTAAGAGATCCTTTTTTATAAAAATATTCCTTCTTGCTTCTACGGTATCATAATAAGAAATAAAAAATGCAATACTTGTACGGCATTGTCAATAAAGGATATAGCAGAAATGTTCAATGCATTTACACAAACAATTTAAATCGTTTAGCCATAAAAATTTGTACAAAGTAATTAATACTCTTTCAGGATTCTTTAAATACAGCATAAATTACTGTATTTATTTGGTTTCCTTGTATTTTTGTCTATCTGCTTACAAACTTTCAAAAGTTCCAAATTTCATATCTTAAATTGATTCGAAAATTTTCTTTATTTTTTTTTATTTCACAACCTTAAACTCGTTTATGCTGATAGTATTTAAAAAGAACAGAGAATTCTCAATTTTACAGTTAAATTCTTTATATAACGAACCGGTGGTTCTACTAAAAAAGTTCGTTGCATAAAGATACTATATTTTCTAGAGACCGTTATGCTTTTCTATAACGAACTAATATCAAGAGTAGGTTCGTTATATACAGAGTTGATAGTAAAGTATAATCAAAATTATAATCTGTTACACCATTAACAAATTATATTTCGAATGCCAAACGCTTTATACATGTAATTCTTTAGAAAAAATGTTAATTGTTGTTGGTCATTTGTTCCGATTTCATTCGTGACGAGATAAATTTCATGTAAATAAATGTAAGTTTTATCACGCAGTATCGGTATACACAATCAATACAAAATAATTTTGTTGGTAAAAAATATTCTGTTAATGGTGACGGAAAATGTTACGAAGAGCTCTACCTCGCATCACAAATTCTTCGTTTACAGATATAACTTTAAGGCTCGATGGACATCAATGTTCGTTCCTAAACCAAATAATATATATATACCTAAATTACACTTCCAAAATCCGTTACCATCTATGCACTTCTGGGATACCAAATAAAGCATAACGAGAATTTTTTCTTTACATGAATTCCATGTAGATAGCAGTATCCGGGATTTTGCATTACTGCATCCTCCATCCGATGATTTCACGCACAATTAGAAAGTTTTTATTTCTGTGTCGTACCTTTTTTGTAGAAATACCCGACCGGTATTGATCGAATATATTATTGTGTTAAATGCTTTTTGCTGCTCGAATATGTAAAGATTGATGATAAAAGAATCCAGTAGAACATGCATAATCATAATTTTTCTGCGCAACAACTTATTTAAGTGTTTAGGGAGTTCTACTTTGTATGTTTAAAATAAAGTTAAGAAAACATTCTTGTAAGCGTTCTTATTATCTGCCAGGATTTGTAATCAAAAGGAATTCTTGTAAGAGATCTTTTAGCACATCTTTCTACAATCACGCCCTTCCCAGTTCCAATTAACAACCTCTTTAAAGTCACATTTTTTCTGGTCTTGAAGGTTTGATTATATAAAGGGATGACGTTGTTAACGTTAGTATGTAGGTGTCAACTTTGGCAGATTTAAGTTAATTTTCTTATCGTTATAGTTTTTTTTTCTAAAAAAATAATTACCGTATCTTATGATGTGGATACTATACTATGACCCGTGATATACGGTATTATGGGTATCAAATAAAATAAATTTATTCGATAATTAATAAAAGAATTTTATTTCAAAAGTAACAAAATCTATCTAAAATATAGCAAATAAATGCATATATGTGTATTTAGTCGTTTGGTTTAAATTCAAGAATGATCTATAAATTTTTCAATTAATAATTCACGTTATCAAATTGTACTATTTTTATAATTTAAAATTTGATCTTGCATTATAAATATATTTTAAGTTAATAAATTAGTAGTACTATCATCCACATCTGGCCATCCCCAATTATCAGTTTCATCGATATCGTCTTCGACATTAGCTAACTTCACCATATAATTATTATTATTATTAGCATTAGCATTACTGTTATTAATAACGTTATTACCATAAACGTAATCAATATTTTCAGATTCTTCTGAAAATCCAACATCATTATCGTCATCATTATCTTGGTAAAACACAACATTAAAATTTGCGTTATAATGATCATTCGATCCTTCAATATCCGCCGCCAAATATTCATTATCTTCGACATCTCCCTCACGATCGCTCTCACTCCAATCCTGCATCTCGACATCCTGATAATCGATTTCGTTATATTTACTGGGTGCATCGCGATCTGCTGCGTTTAAGAGACCACGCCATTGTTTGCGTGAAGCGGGTTTTGATTTTCGGCGCATTAGACGGTAGGATAATAGAAGGATTATGCTTACTGTGATTATTAGTAATAGGTATATCCATGTGCTGGTCGTGTCTTGATGTTGGGTCGATGAAAGTGTGGCATTGCTGTCGCTCAGAGATGTGTCTGAGGGAGATTCGAACAAGGTTTTGCTGTTTGCGCTTTCATTATTTGATGAGTCGATGATTTTATTTTCATCAACAATATCACTGTTTTCAGTTGTACTGTCAATATCATTTGGAGATTTTTCGTTGGTCGAATTTTCATTACTTGTTTTTTCACCATTATCTTGAGACTCATCTTCAGGTTTATCGTTTTTTGGTTCATCCAATTTTTTATTGCCACTATCTTTCTGCACTTCATCCTCATCGGTCTCTATACTATCAGGGGAGTTATCATTCTCACTCTCGTCAAGAGTATCGTCATCTTTGCTGGGGATTGTAGTTTCTTTTTCTTCGGGTTTAGTTTCCGTGACGTCAGAATTATCTGACATTTTTTGATGTATATAATTCTTAATTTATTTTAATGTACTATTTACGTATTTATCTCGAAGCTTTTTGAACTTGAATGATAATATATTCGAAATAACGAATAATATGTAAAAATTCGAAAAGTGGATACATGTAATATACACAAACAGCAACACACACAGCACCGCTTTTTATTTTACAGTATCTAATATGGATTTTGTAATACATTACCGTTACCATTAATACATGTAATAGTAATAGGCGGCACATGTGCTATGCAAATGCCTATCATTTCCTACAATGGTCGAAAAGAAGATCTTACTCCCCAAATTTTGACAATTATACGCTCCAATTCTTCGGATAAACTACAAATCTTGAATGTATAAGTTCTATTTTAAATAATAATATAAACAATTTCGTCGCTTGATAATTAGACATTGGTGATATGGTAATATCATAGTAAATTATCTTTTTGAACAATTTTTCATGTGATTTTCACGGAATAATAATAATATCATTTATAAGTAAAGAATATGCCAATTCTTGATGAATTGCAATTTGCAAATTTAAAATTCTACATTATATTCGAAAGGTAACTTTTTTTTGTCTTGTATTGAATTTTAATTGGCCAAATTTTTTTTAAATACGATTATTCATATATTTGCACAGAAAAATCATATTTATTAATTTAATCAATACATTTGGTTGTTAAACATTTTGTAAAAGCTATTTGAATTTCAATAGAAACCGAATAAATAAGAGCTTCTGCTTGAAATTCACTTTATATCCTATATACTTATAAATATGCTCATTCATAGTTAAGCGTGAATAATAAGTATCTCATCAAAAATAATTTTCATTTATTGGTTTTGCATTTCTTTTTTTTAAAGATCAAAAATACATCTTTCATACAAAATTAATTGATTAATTAAATAGAATTTCAAATCGAGTAAATTAATAATTCTATTTTATTACTTATGAAGTACAAATAATAGAGAGATATATATATATATAAACTTGTTGATTTCATACTGCATCTTTTTATCTTTTGTTTTTACCAACCAAACATTTACAAAACGTTCAATTAAGAGATTAAAATTTAGTTCAAATTTATTTTATCATAATTGTATGACAATATTTAATATAATTTCAGCAGATAATAATATTATAACAAATTTAACAAATTTCATTAAGTACATTCACTATTTCAAATGTTGCTTTTGAGAATAATTCAGATACATTTCAATTAAAAATTTATAATTAAAAATGACTTTTATTTTCTGACATTCATAAAAAATTACTTCACTTTTCTCATGCACTTTTGTCAATAATAGGCAGCTTTTCTCTCTTGCATGTGACAAATGAAAACAGTTTTTAATGACAAATATATTTTTGACAAGCTCCTATTTATCAGAAATTAACTTCACTTTTCTCATACACTTTTGTCAATTAATAGGCAGCTTTTCTCTCTTGCATGTGACAAATGGAATAGTTTTTAATGACAAATATATTTTTGACAAGCTCCTATTTATCAGAAATTAACTTATCAAAAATAACATAGTATTGAGAGAGAATACATGGTAAACGAAGGTTAAGATAAATGACAATCTTTTAAACTTCGACGGAAAAGATAACGACGACGATACCACGGGGTATTATGGCATCACCAAGCAACTAATTATGTGTGGTATTTTATTGATAACGATAAGCAAAAAATTTTTCGATAAAGTTGACACTGTGCAAACATTAACCGTAACGCTATATTTGGATGTTTTTGTTTATCATGCCTTGTTTTGCTTAATTTATTCAGCCGATACATGTAATAAGTAGTTTTAGTTCTGTACCATTCATTTATCGTTATCGTTCCATATTGCATGTATCCTTATCAGACACATAGTCATTATGAACGATAGATAGAAATGAGTATGATGATTAGACTTTATGTTCACGTACATGTATTACGTAAAAAATTATTACATGTATTTAATGAGATTTGATTTTTTCTGAGTTGGCTGCAAATTTTTAAATATGTTGGTTGTGCGAAGTTTCAATGGCGAATGCTGCATTGATAAAATAAAAATTTCACAAAACTGCTGATACGTAATAGAAATTACGTAAAAAAGACGAAACTAAAAACAGTAAAATCACAAACTAAAAGATGAACTGAACTCGTCAACCTAACGAAACTGCATTCAAAATATCCGCGAACAACCCAGCCGCCATCGGATATGCCTCGAAATTCGCCCGGATGCGTTGAAAACCTTCCGACTTTCGCACGTCATTAAAATTCCTCACCACGTAATCGAAAACTCCTTTTTTGACATCCGGCCATTTCCATGCTTGCGCGAATAAGAATTCGGCAGAATTTTCGGCCGTCAGACTACTGATTATTCGTTCCTTGGCGCGTTGACGAAGTTCCCCGATTAGATATTTATCGCTGATCTCAAGGATTGCGAGAGCTGTCCGCGCGGAGCTCTCTTGACTGCTGTCATCATCAAAGTTGACTTGATCGGTGTAGAGGAATCGAAGCATTTCTGCGAATGTCGCAGGGTGAAAATCTGGAATTTGGATCGTGCATTTGATTTGTGGGTTTATGGGCTGTATTTGTTGTTGTTGTTGTTGAAATATGACGAAACCATTATTGTTAATAGTATTCACAGTGGGATTGTCATTAGTAACATTATTATTGCTGATAGAATTAGATTCTGCCCATTTTGACCTCAAAAAATTTCGAAAATACTCTGATCGCTGACACAATATTGAACTGTTGGCATAGATAGCCTGCCCTTGAACCATAAATTGCACATCCGCTGTACTTGGTTTATTCAGCTCGGCAGCCCACGCGTCCACTAATGACGACGGGATCGGCTTTGTTGGAAAAGGATATTTCATTGATTTGCACGTGTCTTGCACATTATTAAATTGTACACCAATAATGAAACTTTCGGGTAATTCGGAGCGTGGGTGGGAGAACCCTGTGAATTTTTATTAGATATTGTGAAGCATATGAGTCATGGAGTTTTCCCGAATATTTTCTTTTTTTTTTGAATTTTTTAAGCATACCTAATGCTCTTAATTCTAATGAATATCTGTCCATTTGTATAGGTTGTGGTATAATTTTCCCGAATCTAAAAAATTTAGTTAAAAATCAAAATATCATTTCAATATTTTGGATAAAATTTTTAATCCCCAAACAAATGAAAAAATTTTTCTTCATCTAGTGATTTGAATTATTATATTACCCGATTAATGCATTTTCTTTGAAATATAAAGTACCAGTCAATTTATTTCTCTCATTCCACGCAGCTGGCAATTGCACTTCTTGCTCGTTGGGAATCGCTGCTAACGCTATTGTACAGTTGTCATGTGAATCTTGTGAATGCTGAGATTATTTTTGGAAATAGGAATTGTCCGATATATGTGTGTGTGTATATATATATATATATATCATATATACATATATATATATATATGATATTTTGAAATATGAAATTAAATCCAACTCGAATGAAATAAGAGCGATATTTAAAGCAATAGAAACATACAGCTCGGTAATGTAATTGCCAAAATCTTCCAGGAGAAGTGGCAAACGGTGGGCTCCATGTTTTTTTGCTAGAGTCTGATACACCGAATTCAAAAGTCAGAACGGTACTAGTTCTGGCAGTCATATTATTTGATATTAAAAATGAAGGACTATGAAAATCAATGATGATTAATTTTTTGATTGTGTATAAAAATAAAATTTTTGTTTTGATATCCAATTAATCGCTTTGTCTTTCAGTTACTTTTATTGTTAAGATCTTCAAGTTTATCGTTATGGGCATTGGTAACTAAAAACTTGAATCAAACTTTAAAAACCACACAATCTTTTTTGGTTTACTGTAATGGTCAAAAAAATATACTTTTGCGTAGGGAAAAAATATCGCTATCATGGAGTTGATGACATCTTTGTAGAATGGACAAAAAATGTACATATGCAATAGTGTGACTAATTTTCACTCGTTTTATTGTTACGTTTGTTATTATTACAAATCGTTATTGTTATCACCGCCGTTACTATATGTATCATAATTCAATTATAGTGTGAAACAATGCACACAGCCACGATTTTTTTGTGTATGATGATTTTTTTCTGAATACAGTACAGTAGTAATATATTATACATGTCATGTATTAACGATACAATAGATAAGATACACGCATTTATTACTTTCCTTTTGACACATTGAAGTGAATTGGAGTCATTATGGGATATTTATTTTATGAGAGTTTATATAAAATTCAAGATTACAGTAATACAGTAGCACAGAAGATTTTGTTAGTACCAAAATTATCACTTTAAGTGAAGGAACAAGATGCAGGTAAAGTATTCTTTTAATAAATAACCTTTAGCTATGGATGAATTTCACAAGCTTACGATGATAAGCATTAAATTACATATACAGTCACGTTCCAAAAGTTTGTGGAATGAATTTCTTAGTTCTCTGAAACATTCCACATTATGATATTTTTTTTAAAAGATACTTACGGTTTTCAGCTACAAACATGTGCAATCAAGATCTTATTTTATCATTATGTACCGTAATCATATCATAATTATATCATAAAAGTACATAAGATATAAATATATCAAATGCGTTAGCTGATTTTTTATTGTTTAATAATGAGAAAAATATGTAACTCACAGAATTTCAAAGTGGACAAATAGTTTGTTATGAAAATCCCCTTTAGATATTAAACATCTCAAAAGACGTGCGGTCTGGAGTTAACATTGAAAGTATGCTGAAAAAAATTAAGGTATGTATTCAAAATCAAGGAATTGGCCTATAAAGTGCTAATTATAAGATAGATTTGTTAGATGTAATACATTTCCAAAGTTTTAATAAAGTTCTGGAACCTTTAAGAGGTAACTGTGCGTGTATATATTATGTAATTATTGAAAGTTTAATATCTAGTTTTTAAGTTTGTAGAGTTTGTAATTGGTGAATTCAATCATTTGTTATCGTTCATTTGCTCGTGCGTTCTGAAAAAAAAATAGTTAGTACATAAAAGTCAATTTAGCAATTCAATTATATTCCAGTTTTTCCTAGAACAGGTTTTTTTTGTTTCTTTAAAGCCTCATTCTTTGTTTAATAAATATTAAGCCACAACAAAAAAAAATGCGTATGTAGTTGCACCATTTTACCTGACTTAATTGAATCTTATAGATTAAGAATTTATATTTAAAACTTCATATAGTTTTAAAGATATTGTCGTTTTTACTTTAATCGAATAAATTCGTACAAAAATAACAACGAAGAGTCGAAAAGTACATTTTGTATTTTTGTTTCCACAGTTAAATTTTTCTTTAAATAGGCGAGGTTTGAATATTTGTAATTAATATTTTTAACTGTAAAAATTTTTGTTCTTTAGTTTCCATTGTGAGAAAGATAGACAAGTACATGTACATATCGATATCATGTGCTTTCAATATCGTTATTTTATCGTTTAGCATCACATCATCGTCATCATTAACTTTATGCTAATAATAATAATGAGCTAAAAACAAGAGGTGAATAATTTTAAATTCTTTGATTTTTAATTTTCCGTTTTCAAATACAATATACATATAATTCATACTAAAATAAACTCAAAATATAAAAACAAATAAGAAATATGATAATAATTGTGTATTAAAATGTTCAAGTTTTAATAATTAATTAAGTGTTTACATAATTTTAAAATTGATATTTGTGTAAGTTTATTTGCTGCAATTATCTTCTTAAAAGTCTAAATTTTAAAGATTGGCCTCATAATTTAATTTTGGTTTGCGTATCAATTAGAAATAACTGAAGTAGATAAAAACATCTAACCCTAAATGTGCGGCATGAGCGTTCTTATAAATATAATATTGTAATATTGTAAAATTTTACAAATGGAATACAATATATCGATATTGTAAATGTTTTGTTGTATACGTTTAGATTTTATAAATCTTGATGAGTCTGCTGCTAGAAATAACGAGTAAAATCTATACTAATTTAAATAGCTTAAAATATCACTTACACTAACTTTTGAAAATTGAATGATAAACTTAGCGGAATTATATGTAATTTAGAAGAAGAATACAAAAATAATTTTACAAATATTGGATTATATTCATATAAATAAAAAAACTAGAATTATGTAAAATTTTCTATTATTATCGTATATCTATTTAATAATGATTATTATTATAAAAAAAATTATATAAATTAAATCACTTATAATTAAATACTTGATAAATTATAATTTTAAAAAAATATATGAATTAATAAAATTAAAAAATAATTATAAAAATACTTTCACCATTTATACTATATAAGAACAAATTACATATAAAAGTAATTTTTTTCTGAAACAAATATAATATAATTATAATTTTTTATATGAATCAATTTGTTTATATTTTGACTATAACTTTATATAGAGCGAATATAAGAATTTTTTATAAATAGTACTAGATTATAAAAAAATATTTTAAAAATTAATAAATATTATAAAGTGAAAATATTATTATAATAAAAAATTGTCATATTTGATAAAATAAACAAAAATATATTTATTTAATCAGATAAACTCATAATTAATCAACTTTATTATTAAAATATAGTAAAAATTGAATTTTCTCTCTATATTAAAGTTTATAATTTTATTAAAAAATTATTTATATTTTTATATTAAAATATCATTTATAATTTGTAATTAAATATATATATTTTTCAGATTTTTCAAACTTTTGCTCAAAAAGCTATTCTAATTGCAAAGTTATTACAAAAATTCTTTCTAATTAAAAATTTAATTAGATAATAACTTTGCAACTAGAATAATTCTTTCAAAATAAATCTGAAAAAAATATATATTAAATTATAACTTATAAACTTTATTTTGATATAAAATTTTTTTCTAATTAAAAATAAAATTTAATTAGAAAAAATTTTATAATAACTTTATAATTAGAATAATTCTTTCAAAAAAATCTGAAAAAATTATATATTAAATTATAACTTATAAGTATTATTTTAAATATAAAAATAAAAATTATTTTTTAATAGTATTATAAATTTTAATATAAAGAAAATATTCTAACTTTTGCAACTAGAATTCTTTAAAAAGTTTAAAAAATCTGAAAAAAATATATACTAAATTATAACTTATAAGCTTTATTTTAATATAAAAAAAATATTTTAATTTTGTTATCTTTTATTAAATAAATTAATTTTATAATTATAAAAATTATTATATTATAATCTTATATAAATAATGTATAATATAATACTGAAAAAAATTTTTTATTTTTATTTATTATTATGAAAATTTATTATATAAAAATATCAGTTATATCAATATTTTTTAATTAAAAATAATATTAATTTTATAATTTATATATAATAATAATTTATCACAATATATATAAAGTTTTTAATTTTATTAATTAATAAATACTTTTATTTTAATTTAAAATAAAATTAAAGTTATTTATTTTAATATATATTTTTTCAGTTTTTTTCTAGAAAATTACTTTAATTATATATAAATTATATAAATTAATTAATTTTTATATATTATATAATATTTCTTAAAAATTAAAAAAACATATTTTAAAAATAAATAATTTTAATTTTATTATAGATTAAAATAAATTTTTATAATATAATTAAAAAATTTTTTTTATTATAAATAAAATATATTTTATTAATTATATTTTAAATATATATTTAACTAATTATAATTAAATAAAAAATTTTAATATTTTTAATTATTATTATATATAATTAATATAAAATATTATAAATATTATTAAATCTTTTTATAATTATATTTTTTATAATTACTTATTTTAATTATTTTAATTATTAATTAAAAAATATTTATAATTATTAATTAAAAAATATTTATAATTATTTCTTTTTAAAATTATAATTATAATATATAATTTTACTTTTTTAAGTATTTTATTATAAAAATATTATATATATTATTAATTTTATATAAATAATTAATTATTATATAAAATTTTTAATTATTATATTATATAACTAATTATAAATAAATAAATTAATTAAAAATTTTATAACTTTAAACTTATAATAATTTATTATTATTTAATAAATATTAAATATTATTTATTAAAAAATTTATATTTAATATTATATTATATTAATTAAAATTTATAATTTTGATAATTAATATTTAATTTTTAAATAATAATAAATAAATATAATAATTAAAAAGACATAATAAAATAATTTATTAATTATAATTATTTATTTATTTTAATAAAATTAATTTAATAATTAAACTTTATATTAATTTTAAAAAAATTATAGCTAGTTATAATCTTAATAATTTTAAGTTATAATATTATAATAAATAAAATATTATTAATTATAATATTTATTATTAATTATCTTTTAATATTTTTAAATAAAATATATATTATATAGTTTAAAATATTCTAAATAAATTTAATTAATAATATAAAATATATTAATTTAATATAATTTTATAAAATTTAATATCAAATATAATAAATTAGATATTTATATAAATTAAATTAAATAAAGCTATTAAAAATATTATAATAAATAATTTTAAATATATTATATTTTAAAATATAAAGAATATATTTATAAACTTAAATTTAAAAAAAATTTATTTTATATTTATTTAATAATATTAAGTAAAATAAAATATTGATGAATTTTATAATAAAAATTTAAATTTTTATTATATTTTATTATAGTTTCTTATAAAAATTAATAATTATTTTTAATAAAGATTATTTAAATTTTAACTAATTATTATAATTTTTTTATATTAAATAAAGAATAATTTAAATTAACTCTTTATATTATTTTAATTATTTATTAAATTTTAATTTAATAATAAATAAAATATTATTTACTAAAAATTTTAATTTAATAATAAATAAAATATTATTTTACTAAAAAAAATTAAAATAAAATATTTGTAACAAAAATTAGATTAGTTATTAATAATTATGTTATATTAATCTTTTATCTTGCAAATCATTACTACGTTATATACTGCACCACACATGACTTACTGCATCATAATCACCCAATCATGCCAAGAAAAGTCACCTAATTTATTTGAGTTATTTTAGTTATAGATAGTTTCTTAGTAGAATTTCTCTTTTCTCTTGTTCTACTAATTTAGCTAGCGTATTACTAAATTTATATATTTTATTTATAATCATTTATTTCTTTATTTATTCATGAATAAACATCTTTCAGAGATACTATTATATAAGTATTCTCTATTATTAATTTATTTATCTTATTATTAATTTTATATAATATTAATTTATTATTTAAAGATACTGTATCTGTTTTATAATTTTAATAATAATGATCGCATAAATAAAGAATAAGTTTTAAACATAATCTCTTGTCTACTTTTAATTTAATCTTCTATATGAATTCTATTTTAAATAATATCACTTATATCTTGAATTTTCTATGTGAATTTTTCTGATATAATATTATATCCTGACTTTTTTGTGTGAATTATCTGAATATATTATAATACATAACAAGAAGATTACAATATTTTTTAAAAAAAATATTTTAATTTATAATTTGTATAATAATAGAATAAATTTTTTAAAAAAAATATTTTAATTTATAATTTGTATAATAATAGAATAAATTTATTAAATAATAATAAGTCAAATTTTACTAAATCTTATAGTAAATAAAAAAAATAAAAATTTTTAAATTATAAATAATATTAGCTTATTTTTAACTTTATCATATTATTACTATAGTAACATAATATTTCTTAATTTTTTAATCTTTTCTTAGTTATATGAAGTCATATATTTTATTATTTTATTTATTTTATAAATATTTCTATTTTTATATTATATATTATTATATTTATTATTATATTTTTATTTTTAATATTATATTTTATTTATATTCAAGATCTATATTTTTATTATTACTTATAATATAATATTCATATACATAGTAGAATAGTATAGTGAAAGATTATTTTTAATTTTAATAAAATAGCTATACTAAAATATTGATCACAAATATCTTTTTATATTCTTTGATATTTTTTAATATTCTCTTATATCCTTTTGTATCTTTTTATATTTTTCAATATCTTTCTATATCTTTTAATATTTTTTCATATATTCTGATATTCTTTAATATTCTTTAACATTTTTTAATATACTTTGATATAATATATTTTAAATTATTTATATTATAATACTTTAATAATATTATGTATTTAGATAATATTAGCTAATAATACTATAATAATTTATATATCTGAAAAATATATAAAAAAATCTGCTATTCTAGCTTAAAATAAATAATTTTAAATTGAATTGTTTAGAAAATATAAAAAAATAATCTTTTTATAAGATTTCTTTTCTAATTATACTAATATTTTTTCTTTTACTTAGTTTTATTTCTTTGATCATATAAAATTGATTTTGATTTTTGAATTATAATATTATATTGATTTTTGATATTGTTTTGAAAATAAAAGATCTCTACTATAAATAAGCTATATTTTTAATTTTATTAATTTTAAAAATAAAAGATCTCTATTATAAATAAGTTATATTTTTTATTTTTATTTAGTTATTTAACTTATGTATTTTAGTTTTTATTTTTCTTTAGTTATAGTCTTCTTTAATTAATAATAGTTTTACTATTTAATCATTTTAAATCTTGAATTGTATTAATTACTAGTGACTTTACTAAACTAATCTTTATAATTTTCTTGATTTATTTTTTTCTTCATTATTTATTTTATTCTTTTTTAGATAATATCTATAAATATTAATACAGATCTTAGAAATCTTTGTCATTATTGAAAGTTATAGTCTAATTCCCTTCTTTTTATTTTTAATTATTTCAGTCTCTTCCAATCCTATATCATTAAGGTAAATTCAAGTAAAAATTCACTTACCAATTTACTATAATTTTAATACTCTCTTTGTAAAGAAAAATTCTTTCCAAACTTCTTATTATATTCATATATTTTTTTTATATTTCTTTTTATATCCCTTTCTTTCTTTATTCATAATTAATAAATATTTATATTTTGAGTTTTTATGACTAATTATTATTCTTTTATTAAACTATCAATTAACTATCATCTTGAAATATATCAAATTCTTAATTACTCTATTAGAATATTCTCTCAATACTTTTGCTCTTATTGTCATCCTATTTAATCAGATTTCTCATTATAATTTTGAATATTTTATTTACTTACAGAAAGTATTAAAATAATATTAGTAAATTAAATTACTTATCTATTATTTCATGATTAATTTAACTTGACCTAAGTAAAATATATACAACTTGTGCAGATTAAAATAAAATCAGATTAAAATGAAATTGAGATCTTTTTGAATCCTCTTTTAATATCTCTAAAATCCATATATACTCTTCTATTAACAAAAATTACTCTAAATCCTAATCTAAATTTAAAAAAAATCTAGAAAATTATCTTCAAAAAAACACAAAATTTTTATATTAAAATAAAGAAAATTTTATTTTAATCTATCACACTACTTATCTTAGACAAAAAATAATATAATTAATTAATATTTTTATTTTTAATTATATTAATACTTAAGAAGAATAACTTGATCTAATTGAACAATTTTATTAAAGATTTATTTATTAAGACTTTACTTTACAAATATAAATAAGAATCTTATCTAATAATAGTAATATTGATGGATATTATTCTAAAATAAAGAATTTAGAAGACATCACTATTTTTCTATTATAACCTATTCTAATCCCAAAATCAGAAGAAAATAATAATTCTTCAGACTTAAAAGAAGATATCCAGATTAATTCAGAAAATAATAATCAAACTAAAGAAGAAGACAATAGTTAAATAGCTCAATTAAATAACTTAGATAACTTGATTTAAGTTCTTAAAGCACTTGCTAACTGTATGATCAATCAAAATATCTGACCTATGGAAAAGATTATTATTTTTATTAGAAAATATGAAAAAAATGATTAAAATCTAATCAAATAGCTAAAAGACTTTAATATTATTATACAAGCTAATAGTATTATTAATATCAGAAAAGTACAGTTAGTTAGAAGATACTTAGAAAATACTACTATCCTATAGTATGATAAAAGAGAAAGAGATAATGCTATCTAATTAACTACTTGAAATAATAATCAAGATCAATCACATAGTTTCAATCATCAATATGTGACTTATTTCTATATCAGAGAAAGAATTAATCAATAGTAAGATGAAATTGAAATCTTGTAATAGATTGATACTATAAAAGAATATACAAATAAATTTATCAATCTACTTTGTAAAGTAAACTCTGAAAATAAATATCCAGAAGAATATATAATCCAAACTTATAGAAGAGAACTTAAATCTGAGATTAGAAAATGGATAAAGATCTCAGCTGATAGAACTTTTCTAAATATGATACAAGTTATAAAAAATATAGAAAAAGCAGATATAAATATATTAACCTGTGTATATAATCAATCTCAGATTCAGAATAACTTAACACTAAATATTATCTTGATAGCACTTCAAGATTTCAATCAACAAATAGAAAATATTGAAACTAATAAAGAATTTAATTATAACAGAAATAACTCAGATTATAGATCTAATAACCAAAATCTAAATCAGTTTTTATCTCCTATAATTATAATAAGCCAGGTTATATTCATTTTAATTGTTCTTAGTTATAATCATATTGAAATAATCAGAATAACTTTGAAAATAATTATCAGAAAACTAATAAAAATAATCAATAATAAAATAATATATTATCAAATCAAACAAATGTTAGTAATAATCAAAATATAAATAATAATCAAAATGAATTATTAATTCAAATACAAGTTCTTATTGACAGTATTCAAATATTAACTATCAAACCAGATAATATAAATTTATTACTTGATACATATAAATACTTGACTATTGAAAAGAAATCTAGAAATTTCAGAACTACTTTTTATAGAATCAAATCTATAAATCAGCTTCATAAAAAAGCAGTTAATGAAAATGAGAAATTAAATAATAATAAAAAAAAGAACAAAAAGATACTCTTGAAGTTATTCTTAATTAGGATATGAATAATACTAGATTATCTAAAATTCTTAAAGAAGAACTTGTCAAGAAAATTATTCACAAGAAGAAAAGTAAAATTATCTTACCTATACTTATTACTATAACTGAACCATATGATATTTTAGAAGATTTGGCTTAACAGAAAGTAAATATAACTATTGCTCAATTTATTTAGATATTATCTTTACAAAAAACTCAACTGTCAAAAGAAATATGCCAAGCTATAGTACTCAAGCCAAAAAGAAAAAGAAAAGTATTACTTAAATAAAAACTTAAAATCATATCTGTCTGATATGAAGTCAAAATTAAAAAGAATATTATTAATTTAATTATTAATACTAATGTCTTTGGATATATTACTATATATAATTTTATTAAAGATATGAGATTAAAAATATAATATAGTTCAAATATTTTTATATTAAATATAAATAAAATATCTAAACAATCTCTTAAAGCTATTAATAATCTATTTTTGAACATTGATAGAATTATAATTTCTATTAAAGTAGATATCACTGAAGTTAAAATATATTCAGTAATTATTAAAATGAACTTTTTGAATAAAATCAAAGTTAATATCAATATCAGAAAAGAACTATTAACTTTTGAATATAATGATCAGAAAGAAAAAAATACTAATTAAATTTATTCATTATAATAGAGAAGAATTGATTTTTGAAGATACAAGTTCTGAAGAAGAAGATTCTAAAAGTGAATTTAAAAAATAGTACTTGAAAAAGAAAACTTTTTTCATATAATAATATAATGATATGATTAGAATACTGTAACTCTTAAATAACAAGAATTTTAAGATGATAATAGTATTAAAATTATTTCTAAAGAAGTTTAAATCTCTATTAAAACTTCTAACTGAAATTTAAGAGATATTAACTTTGGAAAAATATTATTTCAAATTATCAGAAGTATGAAAAGAATTCATAAAGTATAAGTCTATCAAGAAGAAATCAAAATCAGATAGAGGAAATATATCTGGAAAGATTTTAAATGACTTAACAAAAAATTTACTCAAAAATATAATTGGAACAATCAATAATTATTTGACTGACAATAACTAAATAGTTAATACTAGTATTATAGAAATCTCTTTATATCTGATTATTAATATTACTGATACAATAATAATTTCACTAACTGAATTATAATCAAAATTCATAAATCTTTTCATGCTAAATTCAAAACTAATGAAGATTAGGCTGATGAAGTTGAACAAGTACTCTTTATTAATAAAAGAATAAAATAAAGTTTTAATTCTATCAATTTGCTTCATAATAAATTTATCTCAATACTTAAATTGAAAGATACTAAGAACATGAAAAATATATAGACAAATATTATACTGAAATATATTTCAAAATGAATAGAGAAAAAGTAACTGCTTGTAATAATTGTATTAAAGAAAAATAATTGAATCTTCCTGTCTATTTTCAATTTGGTAAATATAATAAATCTAGAGAAATATTTGTTATTAGAAGTTATGAGAAGAAATACTTCTATACTTATAAATATCAATATGTTTATTGATTTAATCATGAAGAATGGAGAAAGAATATCAGAATAATTAATAAGCTTAGAGAAAGAGAAATATTATTAGAAGTTTATGATAAATATGATGAAATTTGCAAAGCAATCCTATCTTATTTTATATATAAAAATGACTATATTCAAGAAATCATCTATAAGAGTTCTGTAAAATCTCTATTACTAAAATATTTCAATATATTTATCAATAACTTAGTTCTAATCAAAGACAACAACTTGTATACTTATATTATATTAATGTGAAACTCTATTAAAAATATCTAATTTTCTATAATAATAATAAATATAATGATTATGTATAATCTGAACTTTTAGTTAAAATAAATAAAGAAAAATACTCTATAACTTTGAAACTAATTCCAGAAGAAGTAGTAACTAATAAATTAATTGAAGAAATAAATTATATTCCTATTTCAACTCAATCTTCTCAACTCAAATTGAATAAAATACAAGAAAAATTCAAAATTATTTATCAGGCTCTTAATAAACTTTCTTAATAATTTAATAACTATTTAAAAAATATCTTTGTAAAATAAAATAATAAATACTATACAATTAAGTTTATAATAATCAAGATAAAGAAAAATTATCAGAAAAAGTATATTTAACTGATATTAATTATAATATTTATTATATTGAAAAAAAAGTAATTAGAATTCTATTATATTAAATTATATTATAAATATTTATATTATTATAGAAATTCCTATAGGAGTTATATATCAAGTAATATTTCATTCATCTCTTACTAAATAAGAAATCAATATTAAAGATAAAACTATTAATTCTAAATATACTAGAAATATCAATATCATAATTCAAAATAATTCAGAAGAAGATTATATTATTGAATCTGATTAGAAAATTGCTTAATTAATATTTCTATAACTTATCTCTATTAATCAATTTAAACTAGTTTCTACTAAAGAAGAACTAGAATAATCTAGTTAAGAAATAACTGGATTTGGATCTACTAATTATCAAGAAGCTTATATCTATTTCTTAAAATAAGAATAAGAAGAAAAAGTTATTAAATAACAAAAATTAATTACTAAACAAGAATAACTTCTTACTTAACTACTAGAAAATAATATTGACATCTTTGCAATTATATTACATCAACTTGGTCAAAGTAATATAATTCAACTTGAAATATATACTAAAAATAAATTATCTATTAAATAATAATTTTATAGAACTACTCTTTCAGATTAATTATTTATATCAGAAGAAATTTAAAAAATATTAAAAACAAATATAATTAAATTATTAACTAATTCTTGAACTTTATCTATTATTATAGTTTTTAAAAAGAATAAAAAGAAAAGCTTTTATATTGATTATAGAAAAATAAATACTATTATCCAAAAAGATGTATATCTGTTATTGAGAATTAATGAAATAATGAATTCTCTTAAAAATACTTACTGATTTTTATCTATGAATTTAATCTCTGAATATTAACAAATTGAAATGAAAGAAGAAAATAAATTTAAAACTGTTTTTATCTTTAGAGAAGAACTTTTTGAATTTAATATCATGTCTTTTGAATTATATAATACTCCAGTAATTTTTTAATAAGCTATGAATATCATATTAAAAGAATATAATTGGAACTTTACTAATATGTATATTAATAATTAAAATATATTCTCAAAAGATTTTGAAGAATACTTGAATTATCTTAACAAAGTATTTTACAAAATTCAAAATACTAATTTAAAGCTCAATCTAGAAAAATATAACTTTTGCAGAAGAAAATTATCATTTCTTGAATATATAATAACTGAAGAAGAAATTTCTTCTAATTCATCAATTATTCAGAAAATAAAAGACTTTTCCAATCAAGAACTATTAAAGAACTCAGATTATTTTTTGAATTAGCTAAATACTATAGAAAATTTATAAAAGAATTTTCTCAAATCACTATATTACTATTTAAATTACTTCATATAAAGAATTATTTATTTAAATTATAGAACAAGAAAAAGCTTTTTAATAAATCAAATATCTTATAACTGCATCTATATTAATTTATTCTAACTTTACAAAGAAATTCTATTTTTATATCAATATCTCATACTCAGAACTTAGAGTTGTCCTATTTCAGAAAGATAAAGATGAAAGAGAATAAGTAGTCACTTATACAAGTATCACTTTGAAATTAAATAAATAAAAATATAGAGTAACTGAAAAAAAAGTATTAGTAATAATATGAGCTGTTAGATAATTTCATTATTACCTACTTGAAATAGTTTTTGAAATAATCACTGATCACAATACTTTAAGATGGCTATTTAAAAATTAATCAAGTTACTTCACTAAAATAAATTAATAGATCATGTCTCTTATAAAATATATCTTTATTATTACTTATCAATCTGGAAGAAAGAATTAAAATACTAATATCTTATTTCAGATATATTTAGAAGTTCATTAAATAATTTTTTTTTTATAATAATAATATAAATTTAATAATTTATTATAATTTATAATAATATTTAAATAACAAAACTTATCCTATAGGATCAACTCTTGAATATTTTTTATAAATTGATAACATATTATATAAAATTAATTGACATAAAGAATTAACTACATCTCTTAGAGTTATTAAAGAAAATGAAATAGAAGTTATTCTTATTAATTTATATTCAAGTTCTTTATTTGGATATTTTAAATATAAAGAGAATCTATTAATAAATCACAAATAAGTATTGGTAAAATGATATAGAAACTAATATAAAGAATTATGTAAAAACTTGTAAAATCTGTTAGCAAACTGATAAAGAACTACTAAATAATCTTTATATTCTATCAAAATTAGACAGCCTTTTAATAAAATAGTAATTAATCTTATTAGATCTAGTAAAATAATAATAACTGGAAATTAATATATTATTACAGTAATAGATTATCTTATAAAATAATCTAAAGCTAAAGTAATTTCAAATAAAAAAGCTATTATAATTATAGAATTTATTTTTGAAAAAATAATCTATAGATATAGATATTCTAAAAAAAATTCAATCAGAGAATGAATTAGAATTTGTTAATGAAATAGTCAAAGAATTATTAATAAAATTTGGAATTAAATATAAATTTTTATTCATAAATAAATGGAATAATAGAATATTTTAATAGAATATTATATATAATTTTATAAAAGTTAATAATAGAATATGAACAAGAATAGGATATCTTTATTCCTATTACTTTTTTTGCTTGTCAAACTAATTAAAATTCAATAACAAAACATAAATTATTTTTCTTAACTTATAGAAGAAATGTCAAATTATCAATTAAATTAAAAATTTCTGCTTATTTGAAAAAAGATTTCATAAAAGAAAAAAAATTAATATAATAAATATATTATACAGTAGATCAGTCACCTTAATAAATTTTAGAAACAAAACAAAATATAAAAGAATAATAACTATAATATACTCAAATATTTAATAACAAAATTCAAATAAAATAATTTTTAAAATTGCAAATAAAGTATTAATATTTAATATGAAATAATATTCAGTAATTGAAGATAAATTTCAACCTACTTGAAGTAAAGAATAATATTATATTCATAATTATACTAAATATAACTCTTATAAAGTTTATAATTAAAAAGAAAATATTTATAAGTATTCTATTAATAAAAAATAACTCAAATATTATCATGATTATCAAGATTATTTTGAATTACAAATTATTATTGAGTAACTCACATAGATCATCTCTTAATTTTTGTTATTTCTATATTCAAAATTACTTTTTATCTTATTTTTATTTATTTATAAGATTATTTTGTTAATGATTATAAATAAGATAAAATGTAATATGAATAAGTTTTAATTTTATAACTTATGATAATTTTTATTATTTAAAAGTATTCAGATCTGAGACTAAAAGTATAAAACAAAGAGATCTTATTTATAAGAAAGAAATGAATACAAAATATGAATAAATTAATATGAATTTCTAATTTAAATTACATAT
>CAJVPS010000458.1:0-24477 GCA_910591765.1 Ambispora leptoticha
GTTGAATTTTGATTTGTTTGATAAGCAAAAAGAGCAGCAGGAATGAAAGTATCCCATTCTTGTTCATGTGCTATTGTCAATTTTTGTAAGATTATACACAGTATTCTATTAAAATATTCTATTATTCTATTCATTTATGGATAATAAGGTGAAGAAAATTTATGTTTGATTCCAAATTTTGTTGATAATTCTCTGATTATTTCATTGACAAATTCTAATCCATTATCTGATTGAATTTCTTTAGAACAATCATGTCTACAGATTATTTCTTCAAAGATAAATTTTGTGATTGTGATAGCTTTCTTGTCAGGAATGGCTTTAGCTTTAGACCATTTTGTAAGATAGTCAATTGTTATAATGATATATCGATTTCTAGTTGTTGTGATTTTACTAGATCCAATTAAATCAATTACAATTCTGTCAAAAGGTTGTCCAATTTTGATAGGATGTAAGGGTTATTTGATAGTTCTTCTATCAGTTTGCTGGCAGATTTCACAAGTCTTCATATAATTTTTTATATCAGTTCTCATACCATTCCACCAGTATTTATTTGTAATTCATTGATAGGTTTCTTTATATCCAAAATATCCAGATAAAGAGCTCAAATATAAATTAATAAGAATAGCTTCCATTTTATTTTTTTTGATAACTCGAAGAGATATACGCTACGAATTTTTCGCAACTCAATGATAATATTACCCATGTAAAACCCAGAAATGAAAGCAGCAATCAGGGTGCTATTACTTCTTTGGGGATGGTTTATCAGAGCGCTTAAATTATTATAAAAATTTGAAAAATGGGGACTTAGCATCTCAAGCATTAGTTAACGAAGAAGTACGGGAACAAATTGATGAAACATTTCTAATGATACTCTTTGTAAAAGAACTGAAAAAGCACGGAAAATATATACTCTTTTTAATAGCATTTTTAACGATAGAACTAGGGTGGTTAATGGAGTGTATTAAAACATATAGCCTACTCAGGAGCAGCTCCGGAGTGGGGTTGTTGGGAAGAGATTGAATACGTAATAGCCAAGATAATTCGCTCTAATCAATAGTGTTTAGTTATCATATGTTTACTGTGTCAGTGAACTCGAGTTCACAGTTATATGATAATGTAATAAATTTTTTATTTGCAAAAAAATTATATTAATAAAGTTGTAATTTATTTTAATCGGATTAAATTTTGTGGACGTTGATCCATACATGTATTTTATTTCGGAATAATATATTTGTATATCCGACTGCAATTTCGCCCATGACTACGAGTGAGCATATTAATTTTATTTTTTATTACATGATAGCTTTGCTGAAACGTAAATCATATACAGTGGCAATCATAATTAATGCAACGCTTGAATTTTTTGTAATTAGTAAAAAATTCAAGCGTTGCATTAATTATGATTGCCACTGTATTTAACAGGTGCTAATTACATGTAACGAAATGAACCAATTTTTTATAAGTTACACCGTTACTTAAATATCCTGCATCTCCATCATCAGAAAGCATTAAACTCATATTATTTAATTCGTACTCATCATCCTCATCATCAGAGGGTTCCGAGTTAGAATCTGAAGAATCGAATACACTTGCTTTTATCTCGGTTGATTCCACTGGAATCGTTTCTGAATTAGAGAGAGTGGATGTGTTACTTACCTCAGTTTCTCACCTACTTCAGTTTCGGGTAAGTCATCTGAAGAATTGTCCGATCATCGGTGAATTTTATGTCAGACTTTTAATTGAAATGAGTAATAATTGTTTGAATCTGTAAATTAGTTCTTGAAGTTCTATCTGCATCAAAGGTTGTGATATGTTGGATTTTGTCTATTCTTATTTTTTCGAATAAATTATAAACCTTTCTAGCTTTTCGGTTTTGTTTTTGTAAAATTTTACATTTGGTATTTAATTGTATGATAATAAAATTATAAATTTGTCCTTTCGCTTTTTTCTCGCCAATGTCATAAGATTTAAATAGTATTGTCTTTTTCATTAGTTAAATTATCAGTCACATGATTTTGACGAATATTTTTGACAAATTGTTCGCTGAAATTTCAGTTATATTTTTCTTATGTTTAATAGATGTTGATATTCTTTTTGTATTAAACCTTGCTCTTTTTTCTGCTCGGGAGGGATACTAGATTTAATATTAGATATGTAAGTCAGTAGGTGACTCACATTAAAACTTTTTCTCCCTATATCTTTATTTTGTTACGAATCTGTTCATCATAGATTTCCTTATTTTCTTGATGTTCATTCGAATTTGAATTGTTATCAGATATATTAGTCACCGGAATTTGCTTCACAAGAGGCAGTATTAACCGAAGATTGATTGTTTTCCTTGGTATCACCATCTAATTTAGCTCTTTTCATCGTTTTACGTTTGCTTCTGTTCTAATTTCGCAACTCTAGCAACAGTATCTTTATCATTCTGCTCCAGTTTGGTAATAAGGTTCATATTCAGCTTCGCGCCTAGCGCTTTGTTTTATTGCATCATTTAGCTTCGTATTTTCAGCCTCAACTTCAGCAAATTTCTGGAATTTCGGCATTCTCTTTTCTAAATTCAGTAATCTCGGATGTAAGCCTAGAGTTTAATTCTCTCAAGGTATTGATTGTTAATTGATCGTTCGACATTGTTTTATTACAAAATAGGATATATTTAAAAGTCGATACCGGCGACGGTGGAATGGCTGATTTTGCGGGCTCTGGTTATCTCTCTTGTGGATTATCCTTTTTGGAGTGAAAGGATTATTTGCGCTCGCTCATCTGGAGTTATGTGGTGCTTTGACACGTTTTTCAGCAAATTACTCGCGACGTTCAACACAATCCTTTCTTTAGTCGCATTTTATCAATGTAATAAAACGATCGATAGAAAATAGAAAAAGCTAACAAAAAATATATATAAGGAATGGCTTTCGGGCCTTTAATAACGGCAGAAATAAACTTGCGTGCAAATTTTTCTCCTTTTCTTTCTCACCAAGTATTGCCACATGGGACGGGAAAATGTGATGTTGGTTAAAATGAACACTTGCAAAGCAGAGCCACTTACGTGAATGAAAAAATACGTCTTTGCTTTATTGATTATAATAAAAATCGAAAAGAAACAAATTTATCTATTGTTTCTATACTATTTAACAATTTATTGTTAGTGAATATAAATCAGTTGGTTACTCGTTCAGTTAAATAATTTATCTTTTTTGAACTTAAACAAAAAAGTGAAAATCGGATATTAATTGGTTGCCAATCAATTATTGATTATTATTTTATTATTTCCAAACAGATAGGGAAAGGAACTGTCATTTTTTTACTCAAATATAAAGGGGCCTAGGATCCCGGCAGGCATGTTTTCATGCTTTATTCCTCCCTTTTCGAGTGACCATCATGTGTGTTACATTGCATAAACATTGCGTAATTGTTTATTTTTTTTCATCACTGGTTACGTATTAAAGATTATATATTAAGCGATTTCTGTATGGCTAAAATGTGGAATAAGTACTTTGACGAAACCGATGTCGATATTGTATCCTTTCACAAATACTGGGCCCAAACTCATTATGAGTATGAAAATCTCTCTTTATTCCAGAGCATCAGGCACGCTTTTTAAAAGCCTTCACGCAATTGAGAATAAAAGTTCGGATATAAATAAAGTTAAGAAAGCCTTTGATCTTTATAGGTCTTTTCAGGTCAGTAAACCTAGAGAAAAACTTTTAGTTGCCTCTAACGATCATTTTGATCGCGTCGTCTTCTGGACTAAGGAGCGGCACTTTAGTGCTAATCTGATCAATCTTTACGATTGCCGTCTTTTGGACTAAGGAGTGCACTTTTAGTGTTACTTTGATCAATCTTTTCGATTGCTGTCTTCTGGACTAAGGAGCGGCACTTTTAGTGCTACTCTGATCAATTTTTTCGATTGCATACCTTTTGGGTTAGGGGGCTTCTAGGCGCAACTGACTCTAATAGATATGAACTTACCATTTTTAGAGCGAAGAAGACTTCCTCAAAAGCTACTGGGAATCTGTACGTCAAGATCATCAAGAAAATGAAAAGGTTAAAGTTCAATGTACGGATGATATATTTGTGTGTGATGGAGAAGTGCAGATTGGTACCGGCAATTACATTATCCGCGAACGATCTTTTGAACAACCGGAGGAAAAACCAAGTAAAAGGAGAAAATCTGAAGAAGATAAATTCCCCGATAATGTTAGAATGTGGTCACCAGATCATGTTAAAAAATTTCTTGAATCCCGTATGGATGGCTCGGATTTTAACAAAGATGATATTAATAAACTTCGGTCACAAGATCTTACCGGCAAAGCTTTTCTCCATTTAACCGAAGAAAAACTTACGCGAAGACCTGGTTTATATGAACTCAAACCAAGTCCTGTGGAAGGGATTATGGAATTAGTTGAGGAGCTTAAAGAAAAATTAGGTGAGTAACAACAGCAAAGAATGCATATATACAGTAGAAAAGAATCATCATTATATTTTTGGTCTTATTTGCATTGTTTCTTTTATCATTAAGTGTAGGAAGAGCCTCCCTTACATTTATATCTGTTGAAGAATTTAAAAAATTTTGCGAGCAAAACAAAAAAGAATTAGAACAGATTCGATCCAATATCAATACAATCAATTCAAAATAGTTTAGGTTTTACACTTATAGCTTTAGTTTATAAGAAATTTTACCCACATGATATGTAAATCATAATCATCATCATCAAAGAAAAAAATAATATTGGTGTATAATCCGTGTTGGATGCTTGAGATTCTTCTTGTTCCTCCCAATCTCGGCTCGTTACTAATAATACGCTTCTTTGATTGGGTCTGATCTTCCTGCTTCGTAAAAATCTGAATCTATTCATTCATTTTCCCGTAATCACTTGTGATCACGAATCCTGTGACGCCAGGTGATTCATAGGCGTAGAATGGTGTATTAATATGCTTTCTTTTTTTTTGTTATAAAATTCGATGTTTTCATTAAGTGACCACAATATTCCCCCTTTTACCTTAATGTAAAAATGTCCGAAATTAACAAAAATAATAGTTAGCAAAAATAAAAGAAATAAACCAGCGAGCTGAGATCCACGACAGCAATCGACGATTGAAGATAACGTAAAGAAAGAGGACAGGTCGAATAAAGTTCCAAAACTGATGTCGATAATGCCGCCGCCGTAAATGATAAAATTGGACGTCAATATCAACTGTTTTAATATCATCCTTCCAATTATTATAGCAAAAAAATAACTGTAAATCAAATCATGTATCAACAAATTCACATAGAAAAACTAAATGATTCGAAATCCGCAGAGTCTAAACAAAAAGTATTCGAGTGGTACTTGAAAGCAGCAGAAACGGGAGACCTCGACGCACAAATTAATCTTGGTTATTGCTACGAAATTGGAATAGGAACAATCAAAAATGAACAAAAAGCATCCGAGTGGTACTTGAAAGCAACAGAATCAGGACAACTCAACGCACAATTTAGTCTTGCCAAAATGGAATAGGAACAATCAAAGGTAAACAACAAGCATTCGAATGGTACTTGAAGGCAGAGTTAGGATATCTTGACGGACAAAATAATCTTGGTTATTACTACCAAAATGGAATAAGATGAACAAAAAGCATTCGGGTGGTACTTGAAAGCAGCAGAATCAGGACAACTTCAAGCTCAATTTAATCTTGGAAAATTTTATCAACATGGAATAGGTTTTCAAAAAATCTTGACTTAGCCTTACAGTGATATCAAAAGACTAAAGGAAACGGTCCAGAAATGGTTGAATCTAAACTTTATTCTAATTGATAATTAAACATTTGCTATTAATTATTATAGAAAATTCTTTTGAATCCCAACTATGGGAAACAATTCAGATCATATGGATTTTGATGGATAATGAATTTTTTACGACATTAATTGAAAGCATTGCCTGAGCGAATGGATGATGAAATTAATGCTAAAGAGGGATTACCTAGATAATAGAATAAATTTGTTAAGTTTTATTTAAAAAAGCATCACATAAAAACACGTAGATCATGGTTTTTTGATTTTTATGATACATGCACGATAATGTGTGTTACTAAATTTAAATCTGTCGTTTAACGTTAAAAAGCGATAGTATTGAGAGTGTCGATGCAAGATAGATCTCTTATATAGAAAAAATAGATATTTGGATTAAGGAAATCAGCGTCTTTTAATTGCGTGGTCAATATTCCGGTGGTGATTTTTGTAATATGCGAGAGGTGATTTAAAGGGATTAATTTCTTTGTGCCATCTATAGACTTTCCGTAGTGGTTAACGTTAATTGATGGTTTTGATTTGTTGGTTAATTTCATTATATAATCTTTACGAATAGGAAAATCAATGGCTTTTATAGATTGGAAACAAGCATAACATCAAAACTTTACTTGAATTTCCAGGATCCTTACTGCATGTATACCATGTGTCCGTGACAATCCCGGAAAGTTTTTCAGTTTAGTTTACATATATAACGATAATGATAAAGATCGACTATCAACCAAAAGGAGAACGAATTCAAAACTTAGTACTATTAACTGAACGTTGTAGATAAAGTTATTTACCATAAAGGCTGGTCTGGTGTTATAAAATAACTCAATACAGCTTGATTTCTCATCTGTGGTAAATTAAATTTATGTATAGAAGACTAGTCCCCACCGACATTATATACAATGGGTTTTGTCTGTATCCCACGATCAACATATCGATATGATATCTGTTCAACAAATACCTTTATTATTATTGCCAAAAATATTATTGTTGTTGCGTAGTGGTAAGCATTTAGAGGAAATTCATCTAGTAGATCACTTTCGGAACATGTTTTTATCCGATATCGCTATAAAAGAGCGAAAAAGGAGACCAATTAAGAAAGAAAAATAATAAAGTGACACCTTGATTTGGAATACTATCGCTATTGACAGTTATTATGCTTTGCGATTTTGATGATTGGTTCATTCTATCGTATATGTGTATGTTAAAATCCATTCTTTTCGAGGAAAGAGAAAATGGCCATTATGTGCTAATGTGACTGACAAATTCATCGATCTACGTCAGTTAACCTTTAGGAGTTATCTCCCCGAAAATTTTTGCATGGGGATTCCACGCTCACAGGGCAGATAATTTACACAGACCAGTGGAATAAACCTAAATAAACCTAGACAAACCAGAGAAGAGTTCAGAACTACATGTAGAGATTAACGACCAAGTTCGGCAATTTTTTGAATGATGACTAAAGCCAAAAACCGAATAGAATTGACCAAGTAAAAATTATATTCGGCATAACACACTTTATTTATAATTTCGTAAATGTACACTGGTTCAGTTCCAAGTTTATCATTTATAAACGCACAATAGTTCATATATGTATCATCTAAAACTTTCACATACTATTTTGTTTTGTTTATAAAAACATTAGAGGCTTGTGATGCAGTATTTCTATTTTGGATTATTCTAGCCTTAAGCGTGAATAAAAGATGCGTATAAATACGTATTGAATGATATCGATATACAGCAATATTAAAAAAAATGTCGGTGGCATTGGCTGCGATTGCAGGAGCAATAGCTGCTAGCTATGCAGACGCAAGATACGGAATAACGAGAGATATGAAAAATATTATGAAGAAAAATGAATCGGAAATTTTGTCTCGGTAAAACATTATTTATTTGATTGATAGTCGAGTTAAATTCTAAATGGTTTGTTCTGATAGGATTATGGAATTGGGTAAACAAAAATCTTGTTCGGTCTATTTGATCGTTGAGGATGCTGCTCGAAGATGGCCAAATAAAGAAGCGCTTGTTTTTCAAGATCGAAGTTGGACATTTGCACAGTGTGAACAGGGTAAAGAAACCATATCGTATTCTTGATAGTCTATTTGGATCTCAAATTAAAAGTTCAACTTCAATATTCAAATTTTTATTTAGAGATTAGTAAATTGGTGAGCAAAATATATTTATTATATTCTTATCTATTTTTTCGTCTAATTAAAATGTGTTACTCAATAGGTGGTCTGGGCACAATCTCAAGGATTAAAACAAAAAGGCAAATTCATAAGAATTCTTTGAATTTTTATTGACAATTTAATCTAAACAAGTTCACATACACACAGATGTTGTCGCAATATACATGACGAATTCAGATCTCTTCATCTTCCTTTTTTTTGCATTCGCAAAACTTGGAATCATAGCATCACTAATAAACACAAGTCTCCGTAAAGAAAGTTTCAAAAACGCGCTCGACTTATGTAAACCGAAATTAATCGTCGTGAGCGAAGACCTGCTCTTTAATGCTATAGAAATCGATCATCTTGAAATTCCAATTGTTGAATTTCGGTTCAGCAATAAAGTGTCAAATAATGATGCTTTTAATAACAGTCTTTGTGACGATTGGGCTGCAAAGACGACGACGCAAACAAAACGTTTATTCTTGAACGAATTGTCGGGAATTGATTCGAACAACTTTGTTAAGCCGGAAATACAGTTATTCGATATTTTGTGTTATATTTATACGAGTGGAACTACGGGATTTCCAAAGGTAATCTTCGTAATAGCAAATAAATAAAAGACATCAATCACATTTATTCAATGGTTTTTTAAAGGCTATCGAATTTTCACACATATCAATTCTCTGTAAGTATTTCCCACTTTTGAATTTCAAATTTCAGGAATTAAGCTAAAATATGATTGTAAATTTTCTAAAAAATAGACATCAATTTTTCCGCCCCAACACTTCATGAAATTTACTTTTTCGATGATCGCCGATATTGTCCATTGCCACTTTATCATGGTTCGGCTTGTAAGTATGAACTGACCCTACCTTTTATATTACATTTAATATGAAAATCTTTAAATATCACGGTGTGTATTTTTAGTGGCACTTGGATTTTGCGCGTGTTGGGGAGTTGGCGCAACATTTATAGTCGGGCAAAAATTCCGAGCCTCAAAATTTTGGGACGAGTGTCGAATCACTAATGCTACCAGTTTTCAGGTTTATCAGAAATTTTGGCTTGAATATTGATGTATGGATATCTTTAATTTTGTTAATTTTTCGAAATATCTTATGATAGCACATAGGTGAACTCTGTAGATATTTGATGCTACAACCACCATCGATTAATGATAAAAATCATAAAGTTCGTCTTATTTACGGGAATGGTCTTCGTGGTGATATTTGGCAGGCGTTCAGAGAACGATTTGGAATTAAATTAATCGTAGAGTTTTATGCGCAAGCAGATGGTAAAGAAATCTATCGTAAATTATTCTTTATCTATGGAAGACCATATAATATGACTGAAAAATATTGGATCACACAGGCCATGCGTTTTTGCTGAACAGGAATTATGGGTTATTCGGGCTCGGAGCAGTGGGATATACAGGGATATTGCTAAAGTATTAATTTTATTTGATATAAAGTATTTAAGATGGCTTGAATTTTTGTTAAAAGTTTTGTTATTTTTGCATTTTCAGTTTTTTCGAAAATTCACAATTCATAGTAAGATTCGATTATGAAAAAGGTGTTCCTTATCGAGATCCAAAAACAGGTCGATGCATCTTGGTAAATTATGTACATGTAATACTCACCATCATACGAACACAATTTTGTTAAATTTTTTTTTATCAATTAATGAAGGCTAAAGTCAACGAGCCAGGAGAAATGATTTATAAAGTAGACCAAAATTCCACAATCCGCGGCGGCTATCTGAATATACCACCAGAAGATGATCCCAGAAACTTGTTTGATGTTTTTAAGAAGGGTGATTTTTGGAGACGTACTGGTGACTTGCTTGTTATTGATAAAGATGGGTGGTTTTATTTTGTGGATCGGGTTGGCGATACGTTTCGATGGAAGGGTAATTTATTTTACTTTCATTGAATCAATATAAATTTGTATTTATATGAATTCGAAATTTTTTAGGTGAAAACGTTTCATCGCATGAGGTCGCAAAACATATTTCTGCCTACCCACATGTCATCGAAACAATAGTTTACGGGTTACTGTTAAAATTTTATGATGGCCAAGCAGGAATGGCAGCTCTGGTTCTCAATCCGAAAAACAAAGATTCAATTCAAAAGACAATGAAAGAACTTCCTCGTTTTTTGGTCGGACGTGGATTGCCTAATCACGCAATTCCGAGATTTATTCGATTAATGGATGAGTAAGTGATTTGTCCAATTTTCGATTGACGTGACTATTATTCTTTATTTAAACACAGCACATAAATACACGAAAATACACAACACATTAATCTAGGATGCCAACTACTGTAACATATAAATACCAAGCAGCCATATTACGTAAAGAAGGAATTGATCGTGCAACTTGTGGACAGGATAACTTATTTGTTTTAGATCCTGTACAATTTGTTTATACGCAGCTGGATGAGAGTTTTTATCATAAACTCGAGAGAGGTAATGCCAAGCTGTAAAAAAAATATTAACGATCTAACTCTAAATATTCTATAAAAATCGACAGTATACTTGAGATATTTTTTGATAACCGGGATTATGCTTCATAAACGTAGCATTGTTATAATAATAAACATTAATTAATCGAATTCCCCGTAGTTTTTCCATATAATGTACAGTCTTTTTTTCTGTTCTAAATGATGAAATGCTTATTTGATTCCTCCCTAAGTCGTTCAATTTTCACTGCGTCACTTTTTATTAACTCCAATTCGCACATTTTTAACTTTGCTATGCACCCTTCATGAAGTTTAATAATAATATATCAGCATATTTAGTGAGCCTTTTTATATAATTGAGTTCGTGCGATATAATTTTGAGAATTTTGGTCAAGATACACCTGAATATCAAAAATTCATTTTGAAAAATAAACTGAACGAATTTTATAAATATACGAATTATTATTTTATAGACAATGTTAACAGGTAGAAGCGAGATAGAGCTTAAACTTCCCAGTCAACATTATTCGAAATAATAAAATACACGTACTATGAATTTTTTAAAAAAGATGTAAAGCATGGGATACTATCAATCATTTTTTTCATAAGCTTCAAATGAACCGATCCCACGAAATTACACAACATACGCCCCCGCAACGGGAAATTGTTGTTCCAATGCCAAGTTATGATAGTTGGCGAATAGCTTTCCATAAACCTTCCACGAATTGCATATTATGAAAGGAAAAACTGAGTTCGATTGCATGCATGAGAAATTAGGAAATGTGATGTTTGAAAAATAGCCAGGGTACTAAGATTACTGATTCAAAAAATGAAATTAGAGAGAGATAATATAATATTTACAAATATTCTTTAGTGACGTTATTCTCTGTGATATTTCGTGCAATAAGGCCCAGCTGATTATATTCGATATTAATAAAAGATCATCGTCGTCTTTATCGTCTTTGAACTTATCGTTATCTTTGAACGCTCCTCACTCTCTAAGCCCTTATAGAAATGCCATTGATGCTTAGAATGTTCGCCAGAAGAAATATTCCGTTAGCACAAGACATTTGAACCCTGTTTTTTTTCTCTGCCAAGTTATAAAGAATGCAACTATTCTATATCCTGGATTATTAACAAGAGGAGTCAAAGTGGATCGAAGCAGATTCTAATTATAAAGAAGGGAAAAAGGAAGTTAACCAAGGACAAGTAAAAGAATTGTGAGATTACTTTTTTGATTTCTTTATGAGAAAAGATAGCCACAGCTGTAAATTATATATTGCCCTGTATGATAATACAAAATATAATAAAGCATGAAGCCTCTCTGCTCACTTTTTGCGGTGATTTTCAATATCCAGCACTTACTGTGTCCTTATTTTAAATGGCAGATTTTCCTGTCTCAGAGCGGAGATTAATTAATAAAAAACAAGTGATAAAGACCGTGCATTATCTTCTTTTTATATAAAAAAAATATAAAGATATCATTTTTTAATTATTTACTAAACTAAAAATATTAAAATATATTATTATTTATATATCCATTACAGCATTTTTATAATATTCTTAATTCTTCTGGCATTGGTTAAATTAATTTAATAAAAAAATTAATATCAAATTTTCTCTTACTGGATATGAAATGATGAAGAATGTGATACCGATACCACTGAATTGAATTATATATCACCTTTTAAATTTGATTAAACTACAACAGAAGTTTAAATATCATGTAAATTTAAAACGTAGGAAAATTTTTCTGTCTATTACAAGGTTAATTCTGGTTAAAAAAAGAAAAGAATAGCAAAAGCTTTATTATATAACTAGGTTACGTGAGTAGTACGTTGCTTTCTATGCACAAAATTTTAATTTACACTCGTATAATTAAATAACCAATTCCATTAGATGCTCTATAAGAACATGGTCGGGACACAAAAGACTTTGTTTTTATAAGAATTTATAATTATAGAGAGAAATTCAATATACTTTATAATAAGTTACTATAGACCACGAATTACTATTTACTGTTAAAGCGGAACATACAGTAGAAATTTCAACAATGAAAGCTTTCTCCATTTATTTGATGCTTCCGATAAGTTTTCAGCAGGACGCTTGTTATTTGTTTTTATGACCTTTGGAAAATTATTTTTTAATTTTTGTTGGTGAACGAAATTAAATGTGGCAAATCTCTCCTTCATTTCATTTGCATTTAGCATCGATATCTATATCGTATTCTAGAGTTGCACGTAAACAAAGTATTTTAACTTTATATCTTAATAATATACTGTATACAGTACGTGTAGTGAGTTTCATTCGGATTATTCGGAACATTGCAGTCTGACCCTTAAAATCGCTTCGATTGTTATAAAAAAGCAAATGCGCATACTTGCATCATTAGCTGATTAATAAATAATTTCACATATTTTACATGTAGTCTAACAAGAATGATTGCAGAAGTTTTATTTATGTCGAATTAAAGCTCTAGTTATTTGTGTTATATTTTTGCTTTCTTTTGAAGGTCCATTGTCAATTATGCAATTCCATAATGAAATTTTTGCTTATCCAGCTTTTTATATTGACGTCAGTTAACGTTTATTTAGATTAATAACTGCATATTTTAAATACATCTCGTAAAATAAAATCATACATAATATTTTATACTGGTTAATCAAAAATTTATTGTAATAAATATTTCGTAGTAACTTTATGTACTCGTATATGCTTGTATTAATCTCGTTATGTACTCTTTCGGTGAAGACATATGCAAATGCAATATTTTTACTCTTTATTTCTGATTTAATTTGTTTTTCACTTTTATTAAAAGAGATTTTGATATTTTACAATTTACGTATATTTCTTATACTCTTTCAAGTTAAAATAGTTAAAAATTGTCTGTTAATATATTGCTCAAAATTCTTTTATTTAGTGCTAAAAACATTTTCAATAAATTTATACATGCACATATGCGTTATTAATCTCAAAAGCTTTTTTGGGCTTGTCTCGTTTGGCTTAAAACTATATCTAGCGCATTATACATGTATGCAAAATTAATGCTAAAAATTTTATGTCAGTAAAATTTTTTTGTTCTCCCGTGTAACGGTAACATTAACGCCTAACGCTAATGCATATCGATATCGATATACTGTACATGTATATTATCGTTATGCATCAACACATGTGGGTAAAAATGATTCTGTTTACATGTATTGAAACTAGAATTAAATAATTTTATATAAAATGTCAGGAATTAACAAAAATAATACATGTAGTTTGGCAAAAAATAAAAGAAAGAAACCAGCTGAATATGAAGAGGATCCACGACAGTTATTCGCGATTGAAGATAGCGTAAAGAAAGAGGACAAGTCGAATAAAAGATCTAGAGCTAATGTCGATGTTGTCGTAAATAATCGAATAGATTGCACATTAACATTATCAGCTCTTTCAACTAATTTGGATCAACAAATCCACATAGAAAAATTAAATGATTTGAAAAGTAGAGAGTCTAAACAAAAAGCATTCGAATGGTATTTAAAAGCAGCGGAGTCAGGAGATCTTGATGCACAAAATAATCTTGGTGATTGCTACCAATATGGAATGGGAATAATTAAAGATGAACAAAAAGCATTCGAGTGGTACTTGAAAGCAGCAGAATCAGGATACCTTAACGCACAATTTAATCTTGGTGATTGCTACCGATATGGAATAGGAACTATTAAAGATGAACAAAAAGCATTCGACTGGTATTTAAAAGCAGCAGAATCAGGACACCTTGATGCACAATATATTCTTGGTATTTACTACCAAATTGGAATAGGAACAATCAAAGATGAACAAAAAGCATTCGACTGGTATTTAAAAGCAGCAGAATCAGGACACCTTAACGCACAATTTAATCTTGGTATTTGCTACCAAAATGGAATGGGAACTATTAAAGATGAACAAAAAGCATTCGAGTGGAACTTGAAAGCAGCAGGATCAGGACACCTTGTTGCACAAAATAAACTTGGTGATTGCTACCAATATGGAATGGGAATAATTAAAGATGAACAAAAAGCATTCGATTGGTACTTGAAAGCAGCAGAATCAGGACACCTTAACGCACATGATAAACTTGGTTATTGCTACCTAAATGGAATAGGAACAATTAAAGATAAACAAAAAGCATTCGAGTGGTACTTGAAAGCAGCAGAATCAGGACACCTTAACGCACAAGATAATCTTGGTTATTGCTACCGAAATAGAATAGGAACAATTAAAGATGAACAAAAAGTATTCGAGTGGAAAGTGAAAGCAGCAGAATCAGGACACCTTGATGCACAATATATTCTTGGTAATTGCTACCGAGGTGGAATAGGAACAATAAAAGATGAACAAAAAGCATTCGAGTGGTACTTGAAAGCAGCAGAATCAGGATACCTTAACGCACAAAATAAACTTGGTATTTGCTACAAATATGGAATAGGAACAATTAAAGATGAACAAAAAGCATTCGATTGGTACTTGAAAGCAGCAGAATCAGGACACCTTAAAGCACAAGATAATCTTGGTTATTGCTACCTAAATGGAATAGGAACAATTAAAGATAAACAAAAAGCATTCGAGTGGTACTTGAAAGCAGCAGAATCAGGACACCTTAACGCACAAGATAAACTTGGTTATTGCTACCTAAATGGAATAGGAACAATTGAAGATGAACAAAAAGCATTCGAGTGGTACTTGAAAGCAGCAGAATCAGGACACCTTAACGCACAAGATAATCTTGGTGATTGCTACCTAAATGGAATAGGAACAATCAAAGATGAACAAAAAGCATTCGAGTGGTACTTGAAAGCAGCAGAATCAGGACACTTTAACGCACAAGTTAATCTTGGTGATTGCTACGTAGATGGAATAGGAACAATTAAAGATGAACAAAAAGCATTAAAGTGGTACTCGAAAGCAGCAGAGTCAGGAGATCCTCGCGTACAATGTAAGCTTGCATTAATCGAAAAAGAGGAAGACAAAGTATTAGAGTTACTTTTAAAATCTGCCAATTCAGGTTATGAAATAAGTCAATTTTTATTAAGATATAGCTATGAAAGAAATTCAATTACAAAAGAATTGGAAAAAGAGTTATTCGAATATCTTTTAATGTCGTCTAATGATAGTAAATCTTATTTCTATTTTCGACTTGGACAATGTTATGAATTTGGAGAAGGGACAAGCAAAGATGATAATAAGGCATTTGATTGGTATTTAAGAGCTGCAGAGTCCGGGCACAATAAGGCTCAATTTAACCTTGGAAAATTCTATGAACATGGAATAGGTATTTCGAAAAATCTTGATTTAGCATTAAAATGGTATCAAAAGGCTAAAGAAAACGGCCATGATCGAGCCGCCGAAATGGTTGAATCTTTCAATTTTGAAAAAATTTACTATTAAATTTTACTGCTTTCGTGACAATTTTTTAACTTTATGGAAAATTTAAATGAAATTTAACGGATTTATGTATATTTTATTTATCAGTTTCTTTTAGCGTTAGCATATTATTTATTGTTTATCGTTATAGTAGTATATAGGATTACATGTATTAGTAGATCTATAACGATAAACGACATGGTTTTTGAAATATTCATATTAATTTAAACCAATTTTTCATTCTGCTGTGATTATAGTCATTATATAAAATCATGTAATTTACAAAAATCAATGTTCTAATCCTCATTAGGATATCTACTATCTCTATGTGCTTTGTAGTTTGGTTCAAATTGAAAAAGTAGCAATTTAGTCCAGCCAATATAAATAAAATTAAAATGTGGTGTGGATAAATATTTGTATTTAGAACATAAAACCAGTTCGTTCGAAATTTTTTAATTTATTTTGAAATGAACTGCAGCATTGAAGTCAATATTGCATAATTATCGATGTATAGCATTAAATGGCGAAAGCTGAAATTTACCATAAGAGCAAGTCACATCTTAATAAAAATTGAGTTACAGTATCAAATAATATTTACAGGTTCATATATTAGCATTGTGAAAATCCGCTATCAGGAGAATAATTGACAGTAAAAGGTACAGAATCACGAGTACACGTAGCACCATCAAAAGTTTGCACGTTTACGCGTAGGGAATAAATTCCCGCCATTGGCGTATCCAAATTGAACATTGGCGTATGATCTTGAGAAACGGGATCCACCGAACCAGTCCATTGTGTTTCTACAAAGTTTCCGCTGGGGTCGAGTAGATCGACTGATGTTACTTCAAGATCACCTACTTGATTATCTTTACTGTCGAATGAGACTTGGTAACATTGTCCTATTTTGAAGAAATACGAAACAGGAAATAAATTTTTCGTATACTGAAAAAATGGTGATTGGATTTTTTTAAGTACCATTGGTCCATTGAAGTCCATCTTGAGTTGGTGAAGTGATGCGGAATCCATCACAAGCATCTTGTCTTTTCTCAAAAGATGCCGCGAAAACTGAAGAAATAATTAAAACGAGTGCAGCAATAATGGTTTTCATTTGGATTGAATGCGTATGTATTTGGAAAAAAAAGTATTTTTTATTAAATGTCAGATAATGTGGTTAGAAAAGTGTGTTTATTTGTTCTTTATTCGTTTTGATATGGATTCTGGAAGTTCGCAAGAAAGCTCTCTTTTTATGATGTAGTTTTTACCATTAAACTAAATTCTTTCAATTAAAAATAAAAAAGTAAAAATATAATTACTTAAACATACAATCAATCATTGATAAGTAAGGGAATCAGCGATTTACTTTAATAATGAGAAGGCGCATACTCTCGAAAAACGTAGTCTTCGTCTTGTAAATTCTGAAGTTACCTTCATCTCTTTTCTTCAGTCACCGAAAATCTATGTTGTTCCGTGACATAAAATAAAGTGACGTGTTTCAAACATATGTCTTATGATGTCAAGAGTAATTTATTGATAGTGATGCAAATCAATATTAATATTGAACAATGCCAAAAAAAGAAAATTTTAAAAGTTGTTCTATACTCTTCAGTTGTTTTTTTTTATACTCTTTATATACATGTATAAGAAGTCAAATTGATATAATATATATTACAGTAGTATGTTTACACAAGAAATCCATGAGTATTAAATAATTGTGCTAGTTAAAAGCCTGTTCTAAATAGCACCTAATTTCATTTGCAAAATCAACGAACAAATAAAAAATTAATAATATTGTCATTTTTGATGGTTTAATGTAGCAGAAGATGATGTGATAGTAAGATGAAATTTCGATTCTGTGATAGTACGGATGTGTATTACAGTAGATGTAATTGAGGATGTGATAAATGTAATTATGAAGAGGAGGATTGATTGGGAGTGACAGGGAATTTTGAAAAATCTAAGGGAAAGAATAAAAGTTGGATATCTTGTCTTTACATTTAAGAATGATAATTAAAACCTTCGCTATGATTTACTAGTAACTATTCCTTCTGTGTTTGCTTTGTTTATTCGTTTTCTTTTGTTTCTTTGGTGTTTTCTTTTTTCTGTGAATCTTTAGACTTGTAATCTTCTTGCTATTTTTTTTCGGATGAGGTGGAGGTGTCGGTTTTGTTGTTGTGCTAGTAGTGCTAGTAACGCTGGTAGTGCTAGTAGTGCTAGTAGTGCTAGTAGGCGTAGATGGGCTATTATTACTACTACCACCTTTCGACCAAATTCCATTGCAGTTTGATCCGTCTACCGGTGACCATGATGCACCAGCCGGCGATTGATCTTGCCCGAATAGAACCATGAATGCACCGGTACTCAAGTCTAGACCTTGGCCACCTTGATCCTAAATCAAAAATAATCGATTTAACAAATAATATTATCAATCGAATAAGAATAAGAAAAATAATATTTACCACAGCCAAGACAAAAACACTTTTGGAAGAATCATCTAAGCTGGTCACTTTTAGACATGTACCGCATCCGCCCTGACCTAATCCTTCTACGGCGGTGATACGATTCAAGTCTAATTCTGCGTAGGGCATACCACAGAATGGTGGATTGTTTACAGCCTTTGGTCCAAATACTGGATAGTCTTCTGGCGTACTGTTAGTAGAAATGTTAGCAAACATAAGTATGTATTATACATATATAATAAGGATTGCCGATATCAAGATTATACAAATAATAAATTAACAAACATACATTGTTTGACTACCACTTAACCCAGCACGGGCAGTTACGGCCAAATAAGAGACAACGAGTGAAATGATTGCAAAAGACTTCATTGTATAATAAATAATATTATTCACAGAATAATAGTAAAAAAAAGAAAATCTAGCGTGTATTGCTACGATGTTAAATATCGGTATGAAATTCTACGTCTAGTAGAAATGCAACTTTCTTATGAGAAGAAAAAGAGAAGGAATATCTAATTCGATTCTGTTTTTCTATGGAGTAATAATGAAAAGATCAATCGCTTCGTCTCAGACGGTGGTGGAGAAACTGAGATGAAATCTAATGAATTTATATACTTTTATTTTTTCGCAAAAACCCCCATAACGAAATCGTGGAGCACCAATAAGAGGAGATGTTGCACATAATTTCCACAATTACAATTTACATGTACATATATACATGTACTATTTTCGAAACGTTCAATCATGATATCCGAATAGATGACTACATGTAGATGTTAAATGAATACAATGTACTCGTATATCCGTTTCCTATACGCTATTCCTGAATTAATCCTTGCATTAATTGAAGTTTATTATTGCCAACTTTGAAGTTCAAATTGCGTTTGTTGTTATTGTATTGTCCCGTTATTAGTTAACACAAAGTACATGTACCATCCGTCCCACTGCATCAAACCACCACCAATTGAAACATAAAGATGATCATTACCAACACAAACTTACATGCATGTAAATTTGATGATAAAAAAAAGGCTTTTATGTTCAAAAATCTTTATTTGCAATATCGATATTTGCCGAGATATTTGTCGCCAATCAGTTGGTTTGTTTAGTTTGCAAAGTGCCGTGAAATAAAAATATAGATGTATCTTGTATAACTTGTATAACGATAATAAAACGTGTACAGTATCAATATTCCTAGAAATTGCTGAACGATAAGTTTTACAATCAGCACGTATGCGTAAAGAAAATCTATAACAATGAACCCTAAAAAAATGGCTGAAACATATATGAATAATAAAAGGAAAAAAGTATGAAAGTATGAAAGTGACTTTCTTGTGTTAGCATACGAAACATGGGGTGCAATAACATAAATGTGAAAAAAAATTCGAAGTGATCGGGACTGTTGGAAAAAATTGGCTTTTGAACGGATTTATTGAAAACAGCGTTGGGTTTGAATTATATGTATCACTCGAATTGATCGAGGTTACACAAAATAAAAATAAACAGAAAAAATTTTACTTATCCGGCAAGCCAGATTTGAACTAGCGACCTAGAGATGTCAGTTAACCACTACAGTCTCCCGCTCTACCAACTGAGCTATTGCCGGTTTTGTTAGTTAAGTAGTTAGAATTTTTGTATTGAATATTTAATAGAATTGATTATGGGTTTTTATTATAAAAAATTTCGCCCAAAGGAAAAAGAAAATTAAAAAACTACGTAATTGTAAATTAATTTATTTTTTGTTATTTTGTTATTTAACTTGATTTACGCAACCGTGGATCTCAACACCAAAATAAGGACCATCATGTGCATTGACATTTTGTTTAAGCGTCGGGATCGAATTTGAACAATTCTAAAAAAAAGAATTTAGGCAATGATATTAATATAAAGAAAATAATAAAGGCAATTTTGTCTTTGTACTATTAAATGTATTATGCTTACCGGGTTCTCATTGCCGATACATGACAAAGCACCACCATTCATCACCGTTCCATCGTTACTAATCCAAATTTCACCCTTCGTATGCAAATAGCCGAAGGACTTTGGTGGCAAATGCGGAAAAGGATCTACCGTATTCGTAATACGATGCATCGAAATCGTATCGTCGATATATTGTGCCAAAACGTCATTTCCTACACGCGGCTGCCCAAATGTCACGATGAATAAATCTTCATCGGAGACTAACGTGGGAATTTGGCGCTTTAAATTCACGCCTGTTAGTAATGCTAGTGCACCACCTAAGCTATGGCCAGTTACACCAATACTGTATCCTGGATTGGCAGCTCGTACGTCTTGTAGACTGGAGAAAAGTTCTGAAGCGATTTCTTGGGATGCTTTTAGGAAACCAGCGTGAACTTTTGCTTGAGGAACTGATGGATAATTGCAGAATATGAATTGACCGTCAGTCCACACGTTTTTTATGCTTTTGGTTTCCGTACCGCGGAAACTTATAATTATTTGTTTTTGTTGGTCGTTTACACCGAGATATGCTAAGGATTATTAAGATTAAAATTACGAAATTAATACTTAATGTTTTAATCGAAAAGCATTAAATGTGCATATTTATACCTTGAGTGTTAAGGCTCGTATCAAAAACTTTAACTATTTTGGTGCCACTCGTGGCATTACAAGAAACACCACAATTCCACTGCTTAATAACATCTGCGTCACAATATGCGATATCCGCATAGTGAGCAAACCTCATATAGTTGTCAAGTGTCTCTTGTGATAAGATAGGTGACGTCTCGTTACTACTACTACTACTATAGCTATTATAAACGTTTTTATCGTCTTCAACTTTCTCAAGATTTAATGGAGCTGAATGTGCGGTATCTATAAACAATACAAGGTATATTATAATTGTTGACGCTATTGTGAATGTAAGTAATGCTAATGTAGGTTTTTGATTTATGGATAACCTTTTCGGTTTTGAAAATGATCTTGAAGAAGATGCCATTCTATCACTATTCATATTCCTATTGATTATTGTTGGAATAGATATAATATATAGTTGGTTGTTTTGAATTCAACTTGATGTAAGTAATTCGTGGCAGGAAAGAAAGATAGAATGAATTTATCACACGAAAACATGTTTTTTTGACTAAGGGTTTTATATTATTTTCCATATTTCGTCTCGGGTGAAAGATTTTACAAAGGCGGTGGTGCATATAAGGATAATTTGTTTTTATGCCCGCACGTTTATGCTTGTACACAATGTGGAAAACACATTATCAAATAAGATCGACATTCTCCAAATAAAGTAATAAATGTTTTTTGTAAGAATTTCTCCTTTTGTATCTTTTTGGATAACAAAGTTACTTGATATAACAATAACTTATTGACGTTAACATTGAATAATTAAATAATTATTGTGTTTAGTGTGTGATCCTGTATTCGTCAAAATCGGAAATGACAATACTGCGAACATTTTAAATAGAAATTATTACATGTATTCTGAACAGAATAAAAAACTGACATTAATATAAAGAAAATTAATTAGCATTACATGAAAGTTATATATACGCATAAATTATCTTTTAGATTTACTCATCAAATACATGTCATGCTAGTTAGTAGACACTTGGTGTACACATGTATGTAAAGTCAAGTCATAATTATGAAATAAAAGTGATCGCTTTTCTACACTGTGGGAATGCAAGTAATATGCGATGTTCATGTACACAATAGGTTAAGTTATACTCTTATCAAAACATCGAGTATTCTAAATTTAGTGCACATTTTTTTTTTTTTTTTTTTACATAAAAGCACAAGACTAAAATTTCCTTTCAAGTTACTTTTTCTGGATTGAAATTGATAAGCATAATTGTCAATTTCGGTTTTAAAAGGGATCAGCCCCACCATCACAAATAGACAAACGCAAAAAATTTTTTGATAATGGACAACGTGGACTTTTAGAGTCTGTGCGAATTTATAATAAAGATAAAAAAATGTTTGTCATGTTAATTAAAATAATGTATCCTATGGTGCAAACTTTATTAAACGTGACGTAACTCAAATATATGTCGCATGTAGACGAAATCATAATGCTTAGTTTTGCCCAGAAATTCAAATTACTTAAATCTACAATTGATTGGTTCTAAATTGATGTTTGTGGCAAGCGTTGCATTATATTGTTTCAAAGTTTTTCTATTCCTATAGAACTGGTCTAAAGCATGTTACGTGGCTATGTTTGGAAAATTCTTTTAATTGGTGGCTTAAGTTATTAAAATTACATGCTGTTATCTTTGTGGCTTTCTAATCCTTCTATGTTAGAGATTATGAATGACGTTAATATATGCATACATGCTAATTTCCGAACAACCTTAATATAAATCCGAGTTGCTAAATATTGAATATTTGTTTCACAAAAGAATCAGTGTACCATAAATAGCAATGAAAATTTAAATATCGATATCTATCTGCATTTTTAGTTAATGTTGCATTTCACTTATAATGCGTTATCAATATCCATCTTTATAATTTATGTGATCTATCATATTTATGTAAAAACTTCTTGATATTTTTATTTTCTTTCTTCACTTCATGTTATTACATTATTCACTGATGCAGAAAAAGAGTAATAAAATCTGTTAAATAATATTAGTAGAAATATAATGAGATGTTAATATGTACACTCGAATGGACAAAAGTTTGAATCCAAAACTTTTATGACATTTATTTCAGAAATTCACTAAACAAAATTTAATAAAATTTATATCATTCGAAAGCTCTACTTCTCCCGTATGGTTTTTTTTATTATAACTATATTTCGTAAAAATTTAAATGAACGTAAGACAAAAAATTACGTCACACTAACCATTTAATTCAGTAAGCTGAAACCTATGGTCAAGTTTGGATCCAAAACTTTTATGGCGTTTATTTCAGAAGTTTACTAATCATTCAAAAGCTTGTATATTTTTTGCTAATGACAATACTTTCCTTTTTGGATATATATTAGTATCCTAGTCACGGCAAAAAAAATATCGGTCACGTGATTTTCCGACCAATATCCAGCACTCGGCTATATCACGTTATTACGACTGATGCCGGAGTAATGGCACACTTTGCGGATCTTTAATTAGCCAAGTCAAGAAAATAATAGCTTTATTATTAGCTTTACTACAATACTATAACAATAAATATTATATGATTAATTATGATAATATATTTTAATATATTTAGTTTTTACCCATCTTTGCAATTATTTTTATTTATATATATATGATTTCAAGCAAAGATATATAAATAATTCTATAAAATAAGCTGTCCATTGATCTTTATCACAAAAAAAAGGTTTCAAGTTAATATTATTATTGTAAAAATTCAAAAAAAATAAAAAATCCATTTACTTTTATTTAAGTTTGAATGAATATATGATTCTGAGTGAACATTCAAAAATAATTCCAGTATTGTTATCATTATTTTTATAATTCAGATTTCATGAAGAAAATTATTGACTGCCAAATATTTTATAATATTATATAATCTTTAGTTTCTTATTTTTTAGCATCTTCTAGTATTATATTCATAATCACGTTTATATCTTTTTTTTATAATATTCTTCAGTATACAAGATTATATTGCATCTCCTATTTTTTTGCATTTTCTAGTATATGTTGTCAATACTATTGATTATGATAGTTTTCTCTCTTATTTTTTCTCTTTAATAGAAACTGATTTGAGTTTGCTAATTCATTTCATGAATTTAATAATTTTCACTTAGGCAGTTTGAAGTTTGGTTTGCAAATTAATATTACATTCTTGAATTAGCTTGTAATTTTCTTGTTTAGTAACTAATTCAGAGCTTTAATAATGAGATATTTTCCAGTATATATTGTTAATATTATTGGTCATGACAGTTTTCCTTCTTATTTTTTCTTTTTGATGAAAGCTGATTCAAGTTTGTTAATTTATTCTGTGAGTTAGTAATTTCTGCTTGAGCAGTTTGGAATTTAATTTACAAGTCAGTATTGCATTCTTGAATCAGCTTGTAATTTTCTTGTTATTTAGCTAATTCAGTAACTTTAACAGTGAGATCTTTTCTAGCACATATTATCAATAATATATATATCATGATAATTTTCTAGTATTTTTCAGTACAATTATTCATATTCTTCAGTATAATAAACCATATTACTCTTTCTTTATGTAAGATTATTTTGTTAATAGTTGTAAACAAGATAAAATATGATATAAATAAGTTTTAATTTTATAACTTATGATT
>CAJVPS010000459.1:0-24476 GCA_910591765.1 Ambispora leptoticha
AAATGTGATAATAAATATAGTAATAAATGATATGAAAATAGGGATAATTATAAAATGAATAAAAATTATAATAAAATGTAATTTTTCATAACTAGGAAAAGATTAAGAAATTAAGAAATTTTATGTCACTACAGTAATAATACTTTGAAATATAAATTATATACTAAATAAAAGAAGTGTAATATTATTCAGTAATATATAAAATATTTTATATTAACAAATAGAATTTTAATTGATTAAAGAAAGATTATTATTATTAGAGATTGATCAGTATTTATAAATATATTAAAACTTTGCTCTTTTCTAAAACTTGTAAATTATTACAAAAAATTTGTCAAAAAATTTTTAGCTATAATATTACTACTCATAACTCTCTTATATAAAGATAAAAAAATATGAATAGTCTATAATAGTACAATAAGTATTTGATATTTTTAAATAATATTTCCATTCTTATTATTATCTAATTTAAATTACTATTCACAATTATTACAGATACTTTAGATTTTGTTATTAGAGTTATGTTAAGTTAAAATCAGAATAAGTATAATCAATTTATAGTTCTTGAATTAAGAAAACTTTTAGCAGTAAAACAAAACTACTTAGTTTATAAAAAAGAATTACTTATAATTATATATACTATTTGACTTTGGAAGCTATATTTTAAAGATCAAAAGTTTATAGTAATTATAAATTATATCTTTTTAAAATATATTAAAATACAATATAATCTTTTCAAGAGACAAACTCATTGGTTAGAAATATTACAAGCTAGTAATTTTGAAATAAAATATAAAACTTGTAAAGATAATATAGTTACAGATATATTCTCTTATCAATTATATTTAGCAAATATTATAGTTATTATTACCAGCCTTATTAATAAAGAAGAGTTGATAAAAAAATATCTTGAAGACAAATATTTTACAGAAATATATAAAGTCTTAAAGAACTTTAATAATATAATATTTAAATAATAGACTAATTTAAATTAAAAAAGAATTATTTTATTTAAAAAATATTAGTTATCTAGTTATATCAGATAATAAACTTGAAAATAAAAATATTATTTGAATTTCATGATGCATTAATTATAGAACATATTAAAATTGATAAAATATATATAGTAGTATCTTAATAATTTTGTTAGCTCAAGATGAATAAAAGTATTTATAAATATAATATCAGTTATAAATCTTATCAGTATAATAAAAGTAGTAATTAATAATCTTTAGAATTATTTCAACCTTTAGCCATTTTAGAAAAGAAATAAAAATATATTATCATAAATTTTATAGTTCAGTTACTTATCACTAAGTTTAAATATAATACTATAGTTATATTTATAGACAAGTTATCAAAAAGAATATATTTCATACTAATTATAATAATAGTAATTACACTTAATATTACAAAGATTTTCTTTGAAAATATCTTTAAACTACATAACTTATTTATAATTATAATATTAGATAGAGATATAAAATTTATAAGTTGCTTTTAGAAATCTCTTTTTAAATAACTTGGAATAAAATTAATAATATTAATAGTTTTTTACTCTCAGTCAGATAGCCAAACTGAAAAACTAAATAGAATTCTAAAAGAAATATTGAGAATATATAATCTACTAGCAAAATAAATAGAATAAAAATCTAGTAGCTAATAAATTTACTTATAATAATAATAAGAATACTTCAACTAGTTATATATATTTTGAATTAGATTATGAATAGATATCTTGTATACTAATTAATATTCTGTTATAATAAAATAATATTGCAATCTCTCAAGATTTTATAAAATATTAAAATATCATAATTAAAATAGCTAAAGATTTATTATTAAAAGCTCAAGATAAGCAAAGTAAATATGTAAATCAATATAAAAGATTTAAAAAATTTAATCTTGAAAACAAAGTTTTTCTCTTTATTTGTAATATAAAAATTTCAGTTAATAAATAAAGAATAATCAAAAAACTTATATCAAAGTTTATAAATTCTTTTGAGATTATTATCAAAATATCTTCTATTATCTATAAATTACAATTACTAATAAATATAAAATTATATTTAGTATTTTATATTTCATTATTAAAGAAGTATAATTCAGATAATAAATATAATAAATATTAATTATTATCAGTTATTATTATCTTTAATAATAAAGAAAAATATGAAATAAAAAATATTTTTAACAAAAGAATTCATTATCACAAATTTCAAATTTTTGTTAAATAACTTGATTATTCTTTCTTTAAAAAACTTGAAAAATATCAAGAATATTATATTTTAAGTTAGAGAGTATATAATAATTTAATTAGATTATTTTTCTTTTAGTTTAGATCTTTATTTTATGCTATCTGTATTATATATTAGTTTTATGTTACTTTTTAAGAAGATCAATTTCATTCTGAATATATAGATAATTATTATATATTTAATATATTAAATTTAGTATATTATTATATAAATAATTATTATATATACTTATATTATTAATTAATATTTTTAATTAGATTTTCTTTTAGTTATTCTTTTCTTTTCTTACTTATTTTTATTAGTTATTATTTATATTATTTTTTATATTATTATTAATTATTAGAATTATAATTAATTACTCTTCAAAAATATGAATTAAGTTAATTAATTTTATTAAATTATATGTATTTTAAAAATAGATTTTATTAATTTATTCACTTTTTGTATTTATTTCTTTTATTATAAATAAGATCTATTTATTTTATACTTTTATCTCAGATCTAAATACTTTTAAATAATAAAAATAATTATAAGTTATAAAATCAAAACTATTCATATCACATTTTATCTTGTTTATAACTATTAATAAAATAATCTTATATAAATAAGATTTTTTAATTCTGTAAATTAACTTTAGATTTAAATACTTTTAAATAATAAAAATAATTATATATTATAAAATTAAATTTGTTTATATTATATTTTATAATTATTAATAAAATAATCTTATATCTAAATTAAAAGAAAATAATTTAATTAAAATTAGATAATTAAAAAATAATATTTTTATATAATTATATATAAAATTATAATATATTAAATTATAGTCAGATCTTTTTATAGTTACTTATACTTAAAAAGTAAAATTAGATAACTAAAAAAAGAAAATTTAAAAAAAATAATTAAAAAAATAAATATAAAAAGATATAATTATAAAAAAATCTTATTATATTTATATATTTAATTTATATATAATATTTTAATAATTAATAATTAAGATTATATAAAAATATATTAATTAATTTATTTAATTATAATAAATTAAATAATATTAATTTTATATACTAAATATTAAATATTATATCTTTTATTTATATTGTTAATACTTTTTTTTATAATTATAATTTTTTAATTTAATTTTTTTAAAAATTATTTTATTCTTTTTTATTTAAAAGCTAAATTTTTAGAAATTTTAAATTTAAATTTTATTTTAATATTTTATTTATTTATAATAATAACTAAAAGTAATAACTCAGGAGTTAAATTTATTAATAAAATATAGTAAAAAATTAAAATTTTTATTTTAATATTTTATTTATTTATAGTATTAACCAAAAGTAATAACTTGAAAGCTAAATTTATTAATAAAATATAGTGAAAATTGAAATTTTCTTTATATTAAAATTTATAATTTTATTAAGAAATAATTTTTATTTTTATATTAAAATAAAGTTATTAGTTATAGTTAATATATATTTTTTTAGATTTTTTAAATTTTTTCTGAAAGAGTTACTTTAATTGTAAAGTTAATGCAAAAATTTTTATTAATTAAATTTCATTTTTGAATTTACTTTTTAATAATATTCTTAATATAAATTACTATCTTTTATTTTTTTATAATTTTTAAATATATATAATAATTCTGATAATTATAAAATTAGAATATTAATTTTATTAATAAAATATAATAAAAATTGAAATTTTTCTTTATATTAAACTTTATAATTTTATTAAGAAATAATTTTTATTTTATATTCAAATAAAATTTATAAGTTATAATTTAATATATATGATTTTTAAAATTTTAAAATTTTTTTTGGTAGAGTTATTTTAATTATAAATTTAATATAAAAATTTTTATTATTAAAAAAATTTAATAAATAAAAATTTTTATATTAATTTGTAATTAATATTATATTTTCAGAAAAAATTTAAAAAATTTGAAAAAATATATATTAATTTATAATTTATAAATTTTATTTTAATATATAAATAAAAGATATTATTTAATATAAAATTGATTTTTTTATTATAAAAGTTATATAAAAAAATTAATTGATTTTAGTATATTAAATTTTAGATATTAATTATATTTAATTAATTTTAATAAATAAATTTTATATTTAATGTTTTTAATTTATAATTTAAAATATTATTCTTTATTAATTAATTAAAAATTTATAAATTTAATTATTGATAAATTTATATATATTAATAAATAAATTATAAATTATAAATTTTAAAAATTTTTTGAAAATCTTATTATTTAATTATATAGATAATAAATTTATATATAATTATATATTCTGATATTTAATAAATATAATATTAATTAATTTTAAAAAATTATTAAAGATTTTTAAGATCTTATTATTATATATTTAAGAAAATATAATACTAATTTAAATTTTTAATTATTTATTTTTATAAATTAATCTGTTTATAAATTTTCAATTAATTAAAATATTATTTATTAAGATATTTAATAAGTATAAGAATTAATATTTTTTAAATTTTATTAATTAAATTTTTTATATTTTATTAAATATCTTAATAATTTATAATTAATAATTTGATTAAGCTGAAAATTTTTAATTAACTAATTTGTAAAAAGATTCTTTTTTATTACTATATCAAGTTTTAAAATAATATATTTTTTATTTTATTTAAAAAAATATGAATTAATAGAATTTTTTGAATCTTTTAATAATGCTATATTTTCTTGATTTTCACTATAAAATATATAAATATAAATACCAAGTCTTAATTTTATTATATAATCATGAATAATTAATATTATTTATAAATTGAATTAAGAAAATATATAAAATATCATAATTTAGCAAGATTATAAGACTAACAAATTTTCTAATATTATTGATTCTTTTTCAAAAGAATTGCTTTACAAAATTAAGAATATCTATCAATAAACTTTTATGATATATCTCTCTGACATGTAATAAATCTTATATGATATTAAATTAGATCTAATTTGACGAACCTCTCTTCATTTACAAACATTCAATAAATTTTGGTAGCAGAATGATAATGTTGTTCATTAAATCTATATTCAATAACTTCTTCCTCAATTTTTTGAATTCTTTGGATTTGTAATACATTAATTTTCCAAATTGATATATTCTATTTCATTAATATGATTATAAATACATGTATGTTGAAACTTGAGGTCCAGTGAGATCTAGCCAAACCTAAAGGTCAAAGTTTTGAATTTTTTGGCGACAGGAATAATATAAAGTATGTCAGCGCAAATAATCTAGTGATTTATTGCCATTACTTTCCTCCGAACTGCAATTCCAAGGATGGGAGAAAATCTAAGACAAGACGCGCTCCGCATAAATTAGGATCCCGAAAAGTTTTCAATGCTATATGTATACTGTTCTTATTCCTTAATACAGAAAAAGTAAATACTAATAGCTGGTCATTTTTTCAAATCAATGCGACGCGTCAAAAGTTCAAACTCATTTTTTAACCAGTATATCTTAAGTCTTTCGTTTAAATTTACTATTCATTCCATCTTAATGAATATTTTATATGTAATATGATTAAAAACAATACTTGGTAATATTTTTATAATTATTTCGAGCTTTGCATCTTTTTATTAAAATTGAAATATTTTTTTGGAGTACCGAAGCATTGACGAAAAAGAATCCAGTATTTACCGTTTTTGCTATTAATATATCGAAAAATTAATTTCCGTGCATAATGTAGTAACATTATTCAGTTATCCATATCATGTATTAATGTTGGATAGAAGTATAAATGTAAAGCTTTTTACCTGAAAAATTAAACAAGTGACACCGTAATGTATACAATTGTACAAGATTTATTGAGTTAATAAACTTTTTCTTCTTAAACCTAACATTCAATCGCAATCACTTAAACATTGATGTATCATCACTATTCCATCTGAACATTGTTTCTAAACTAGGCCTATTTGTTTGTTATAGCTTATTATTATAATAAGCATTTATTGTTTGAAAATACATGAAACTTACAATTAATATAAAGGATGGTAAAAATTTGTCACCACCAATTTATAACAAGTAATATCAGAAACCAAATGTGATAAAAATACGTTGTTCTATCTTTATCAACATTTCTTCGGGTCCAAGAATAGGCGTTACTACTAGTGTCAGAACTATTATTATTTCCGTTAGCCTTCTCTTTATTCTTTCCACTTAATATCGGTTGATTTCCCCAATCTGGGCTGACATTCGAACTCTTATTCTTATCCCCATTTCCATAATTCTCCAACAATCCTTTGTCCCCTCCAAAATCAAATAAGCTGCTACAGTTGGCTGCCGTGATGTTACTCTTCAATTGCGCCAACAACGAGAGTATCGGCTGGAATGCTAGATCAGGCGGATTTGCATTTACAAAATCGAAATATATTTTGGCAAGTATTAAGAAATCTTGGCTGCATATTATTGACGACGGAGTTTTGGCTGAATAATCAATCTTGTTTTGGCTTTTGAATGAATAGTCGATGTGTGTCTCGGGTGGAAATTCGTAGTCGGTTGTGTAGACCACTTGGTTTGGTTGTGCGTAATTTTTTTCTATGTATTGGTGACTTTGGAGACTTATCTGATCCCAGCTATAACCTGCACATGAAAATCAAATATATTTATATGAACGAAGATAGATATATGTACGTGATTCTTAGTATATACTAACCACCCGAGGAACTTTTGGTACAAATAGCCTGATATTCCGGAACGGCAAAATAATAAACTCCAAATAAAAAAATGATAGTTTTTCCAGTTTCATCATACGCATTCTGAATTTCATGCTTACAGTCCGCTTGAATTTTTTGCCATCCATTTTCCGCGGTTGTAGAATCACACGAATTAGGCAACGAACAAAATGTATCGGTTTCCCTTATCAAAATCAAATCATCATTTTTATCCTTTACCGATATCCCTGCAGATTTTTTCCCGGATGTTTTATGATTGTCGGCAATGAAATTTGTCAGTCGTAGATACGGTTGACAAATCAATGGGGAATCTGGATCGTTTAGTTGTGTGTGAGTTGAGAGTGAGAATAGAGTGTTTTGACAGGGTGTGCATTTTGATGTTCTGAATTGTTGTAGGCAGTCTGCGAGCGTTGTGGGTGTTATGTAGCTTAAAATTATCAAACAGCAAGTGGCTATTATGTAAATTTTATTGAATATAATAAACATGATTATTCTTTGAATGAAGAATTAACTTTAAAAATCAAATATGAGAAAGTAAAAGAATTATTGTTAATAAGATTACATGCAATCACTGCTTTTGCTGTTTATTACGAATGGTTATAAGATTCGTAACTGTCTTTGATTTACTTTTACGGTATTCCAGTCCATTTGAGAAATGTACAAATAATTTACTACATGTACATTTTAATTAATTTTTAATATACATGTACATAGTATTCTGTGGGTTTATTGTGTCCATAACTGATGGTATAACATTACTTACATGTACATGTATTTGTTTTCTGTAAGCGTAACGGTATGCAATAATTATTTGTTTATTTTTAATTATATTGATCATTTCGAATTTAGATGAGGAGGTTTTTTGTTTATTTCTAGCGCATAGAATAAGTTTATAACATAGGGGGACAATTTTACTAAATGATTTAGCGTTAGTTTTCGAATAATCATTATTTTTTGTTCAGTACTCGATATAGGAACAATATCGTATCGGTGCATGCACGCGCTTGGTAAGATAATGTTATTCGTTAGTTATTATCGTTTAAATTCAATAACGATAAATAAAAAACGCATACATATTTTTTTCGGCTAGCTTTTCATGGGGTTCAAATACATGTAATTTCTCGGATTGGGAAATTTTGTTTATTGTAACAAATCGGATCACCGAAAATCATATAAATGAAACCAACATGCATTACCCGTATCGTTATAATATTTCTTTAACCATACTGTATTTTCTTTTACTTTTAATCCATCCCATAGAAAAATTTTCGCCACCGCAAAATGATTAACTCGTGTGTTTCTTTATGCAGTTCTAACGAACAAGACGACAACCATAATAGTGACGTAACAGAATGCTGTTTTAAAAATTATTCGCAAGAAGATATCATCGATTGTGATGAATCATTGGAAAGAATTTTAGAGAGAGAAAAAGAAGAACAAGAAGACAAACATAAATTTTTCCGTATGCTCCGAGATAACTTTCTTGACACAGTGATGAAATGTGAACGAGGGGAAATTGCTCCTCGATACAAAAAATTGCTCGATTCCAAAGAATATAACATGCAAGAGCTATTTCAACTTATACAACAACCCGAATACCGAACTCGTCACGCACACTTGCTTGGGATATTCCACGAGTATGGTATCGGGACGCGGATTGATTACACGAAAGCGTACGAGAATTATAAGATTGCGGCGGATAATCACGATATTCCGTCGTTCGTTTCCTTGGGAAATTTATATAGTGAGGGACTGGGTGTGGAATTGAATATTGCGGCGACAGTAGAGTGGTACCGAAAGGCGGCGGATCAAGGGTGTGTAAGGGGTCAAAATAATCTTGGATGGTGTTATGGAACCGGGTTTGGAGTGGAGCAAAACGAGACGAAAGCTTTCGAGTGGTATAAAAAGGCTGCGACTAATGGAAATCCGCTAGGGCAAGTTGCAGTGCGAATTCAATACGAGCATGGCATCACTATTGAAGAGAACATGGATGAAGCCTTTCTATGGTACAATAAATCAGCATTGGCAGGTGCCGTTTGTGGATATGCCAATTTAGCTGACTGTTATGCATTCGGAAAGGGAACAAAGAAAGACGAAAAGAGAGCATTTCAACTATACAAATTGGCAACGGAAGGCGGTGATATTGACGCACTCTACAAACTTGGCAATTGTTACATGAGCGGCTTCGGCTGTGAACGGGATCCTCAGAAAGGCATCGAACTCTACGAACGAGGCGCCAAGCAGGGTAACAACGATGCAATATTCAAACTCGGACATTATCACATGTCCGGCGAAGGATTCCCAAAGAACGATCGAAAGGGTCGATTGTTTTTTGAACGTGCCTCTAATAATGGACACTCCCATGCAACGTATTCTCTCGGACTCTGTTATCGATACGGAACAGGTGTGGTCCAGGATATGCATTATGCGCTGAAGTTGTTTTCGAGATTAGATAGCGATGAAGTGATGGAAGAATTACTTGACGCATTTAGAATATGAGTATTTTTTATTTTAGCAATTAAAATCCCTAGAATTTATTATACATGCAATATAGAATAGAAATTGCTATCGTGTATCACTATTTATTTAAGTTATTGATTCTTTTAAGAAAAAAATTACATTACTAAATACCGTCAAATTACGTATATACTCTAAAACAATTCGCAAGTCTCCTTTTATTAAAAGTACGTCCATTTCTTAACATATAAACAAACACAAAAATCGCTTTATGCATATCCACACAAGTACCCCATCCTCTTTGAAAACAATTCGTCAAATTGACAAATCCTGTTCTCGAAGCATTCCAATGCAAATGAAACAACCTTTCACTCCAGATGAAACCGCGACGAAGATCTTTCTTGCTATAGATCAGTTGACCAAGGTAGAATCTCGCGAGTAGATTCATTGCATCGACCGAACCCAAACTAGCCGATTTCTCGAACCAATAAAGACCTTTGACATGATCCACCTCTATACCATCCCCATGAAAATAGTTTCTCGCTAGTCTGAATTGTGCATCGATCATGTTCGCTTCGGCGGCTTTTTTGTACCAAGAATTGGCCGTCACTGAATTTTGTTCTACGCCAATGCCGAAGTAATATGAAGTCGCGGTTTTTTGGAGACCTATTGGATCGTGGAGTTCTACGGCGGCCTTGCAGTACCAGTAGAATGAGTTCTTATCATCAATGGGTGCTCCAAGTCCTTGTGAGTTTAAAAAAGCCAATAATGTCCAGTATTTACTATCAGCTTGTCGTTGAGTAGCGATTTTAAATAATTTTTCTTCTATATAGTTATTCTCTTTTAGGAAACTTTTGATTTCTCTTTCAATAGCTTCATTATACTGCACAAGCATAGTTCTCTCGATAAAAATTTCCGTAACGTTGTCAAGTATCCATGTGTCTTTATTGTGTTTCTCGACGTTGTCTACTACTTGTTTTTTTATTACTTCCATTTTTTTTTAAATGCTGAACATGTAACATTAATGTTGCTGTTCGGAAATGACACATTCAACCCGACCTGTCGTGTATGCATCTACATGTAATACATGAACAACGTGTTCCATAAAATTAACACAATTTGTAGAAAATAAGAAAGAGTTGTAGAAACCTTACTATTTCAATATGAAAATCAAAAATAGAACTTTACTACATGTATTCAGTATTTTATCAGAACCTTCTGTTTATTGATATACATGTACATGTCTATTTATTTCCTTTACCTGCTTTTCAAATTATCGTTATATTTTCGCAAGCATGTTTTCTTTCAATGAGATTGATGCCATTCTTGGATATTTTATTGCTTTATTAAAATATATGACAGAGTATAAAAATGACGATATGAGGATAACTTATAAACATTGAAAAATATTCCGAAGAAATAAAAAACAGAAAGTCTAGCTCGTTTTTTAAGAAGAACGAATAGAAGAGGGAGTCAAACTTCTTTTGCTTGGATTAAGAAGAATGAATTCAAAAGAAATAGGTATCAAACAATTTCACAAGTTTTCGATATCCGGTGTCATGGCCATTTCGCTTCGCATGAACAGCCAGAAAAATAGTCTTATGCATATCCATACAAGTACCAAGCCCCTTCCGATAACAATGCATCAAGTTGTAAAGCCCCGTTCGAGAATAAAACTCATAATACGACTTTTCTGCCCAAAAAAGTGCAAGCCGATTATTCTTCTTGGTATAGATACCGTTTAGATACAGATCGGTAAGTGAATCCATTGCTTCGACGAATCCCGCATTAGCCGATCTTAAGAGCCACTTGAACCCCTCAGCATGATCCACCTCTATCCCTCTTCCTTTAAGATAATTTATTGCTAGTCGATGCTGCGCAATTCCCATCCCAACTTCGGCGGCTTTCTTGAACCAGTAATTTGCTTCGATATTATTGATTTTCACCCCTTTGCCGTGGTAATAGAAGACACCGGTTTCTTGGAGACCAAGTGGATCATTGAGCTCTGATGCGGCTTTGTGGTACCAGTAGAACGCTTTTTTGTCGTTGGTGCTAGGAATTCCCATCCCTCGTACATTTAGAAATGCAAGTAATGTCCAGTATTTACTATCTTCTTGTCGTTGGGTCGCTACTTCGAACAACCGTTCCTCTGAATATTTATTTTCTTTTAGAAAATCTGTTATTTCACTTTCGATGACGTCATCATATTGCCAAAGCATATTTCTTTCAATGAGGATTTCTGAAACTTTGTCGATTATCCGTGCGTCTTTTTCGTCCTGTAATTCATGTATTTCAATATCTTCGGTTGATGGTTCATGTATGGTGAGGTCGTCCATTTGTGATTTTTTGATGTGGAATTTTGGTGAAATATTTATATCAAGTTTATTTTTTTTGGTCGTTGGTTCTGTACGTAGCCGGAAATCACTAAAACTTTTTTACCCTCATAACAAATGCATGATATATCATGATATATGGGTCACATGCTTATATAATTTATCCTAATATAGTAATAGCAGGTAAATAACTCTCGTAACACTAAATATGCATTATTATCGTTTGCAAAGCGACAAATTCAATTTATTTATTCGTGGTCTTTTTGAGAAAACGTGTAATAATACCAGTTTGTGACTTGATTTTGTTTGTTATTAAATTATAACGATAAACATTTCTTAAATGTGGTTTAAAAAAATACGATTACATGACATGCATTTACTAAAGATTATATGTCACGCCGGTGGTGTTCAACACCACCCACATTATGTTAACAAGATTTTTTAGGTCAAAATTATGTTCCTGATATTTTTAATTAGTGCCAGAAGCTAGATTTAAACATCCGTTTTCTATATTTTTTGCATTGTTCGGTTTGTTTATTTTCTTGTTATGATCAAGAAATTTTGTTATTCAGGAGGCAACTTTTATTGGTTCAAATTTATTGGTGTTTAACACCGCAGCTGTGGTGTGATTTATCAAACGTCACCGAAAAAAATAAAACTAAACCAATTCTATCTAATACTAATCTAAACCCCCAACGTTAAGAAAAATAAAAAAACATGAAAAGTTAATAAGCAACAAAATCATTTTAATTGTTTAACATAACGCATTTAATATTACGCATTTCGATGATTACCTTCAGATTCATGTTTTTTAAAATGAATATCAAAGAATAGTATTAACATTTATATTAATCTATAAAGTATATTTGTCATTTTCTTTTGAAAAAAAGAATATTATTCCAATTCGTTATAGTGCTCAAAAATTTTCATAAAACTACGTGCTTAACTAAATTAAAACAATGAAAAATATAACTCTTTGGTCTTAATCTATCACTCGTAGTTTTTATGTAATTACTTATGAACACAGGACGGAATGTGCTTATGTTACGTACCTGATCGAGTTAAATGTACTTTTACTAAAAGAAACCAAACTTAGTTGTTCTCTCTCCGTAAGATTTTGAGAATCAAAATCAATTACGAGTACGAGCCTTTGATTTCTTTTTAAATACATGTATGCGTTAGACCATTTTTCACTACTTAAGGCATACGCATTTACAAAATAACGAAAGATCATATGACTGTTTTCAATACATATACATGTACCTGCGTGTGTGCATGTACATATGTTGGCGTTCTCGTTAAGCAAGATACACGTATCTCATCTTTTATTGGTGACTACAATCATAATACGTATCAGCAGATTTTTTCTAAAAACGGAAAAACAATCGTCATAATATAAAACGGAAAGGATTTTTAGAAATGTTTAATAAACTCATTAAACGAATAGTTCTGCTTTTAATGTAAGTGCGCAAGATTGTATACAGGGTCTGTTTTGGAAAAATATGTTTGATGGTGTGGAGCCCTTCAAGATTATTTTTGCGAAATTGACAAGTTACGTCTCGCAAGGTGAATTTCAGAAGGAATAAGATGAGCATACATATACATGACGACGAAGGCACATTACAAAATGCAATATTTATAAAATTGCTTTTTGACAATAACAAATATTATCGAAGAGGAATGAATAATATTGCAATCTTTTACGCAATGGAAAACGATTTCTTCTTGTTTGTTATTTTAGGAAATCTAAAAAATTCAGGAGTCTTCTTAATTAAAACATTTTAAAGTAAATATATGTACATACATTTCACAAATTGACATAGAGAAAATAAACATATTTTTATAATAAAAAAATATTGTTAATAGAATATTCAAAATTTCACGTAACTTTAAATCAATCTTAATTTGTATTCATCTTGTTTTTCGTTTTTCTATCTAAAAATTGCTGCACATACGTATGAATATTGATATAAACCAAACTTGCTAATAAATGAGGTTTTTGTGTTGAATTGAGCAAGAACGATGATAGATAGAGTAAAATATATCGTAATCAATATAAATTTGTTCGAATTTAAGATTGTATCAAAAAGCTCAAATCCAGTGAATAAGTAGAAGGTAACGGTAAAAAAAACAAAATGGAGTTGGTGTTAGTCTAAATACAGTCAAGCCCTCTATAGTCACCATTTTATCTATAGTCCTCGCATCTTTTTGAATTTAAGTGCATATATACTATACTTTTTATAGTAACACTCCTCTATAGCCACCAAATCTTGCGTTCCCAGCAATAACTATAGAGGGCTGACTGAATTAAAAAGACCAGATAGATACGAATCAAAGGCATTTGAAAACTACAGCAACTGGGATTTCTACAGTTTAAGCATAATTTAGATGATACCTTATGCTTTTTACATATATATCACTAAGGAATCACTGTTAACCAGAATGACAGAATTACTTTTTAACAAACGAACATGATGAATCAACACAATTTTTTGTTTTAGCCTGAAATAGAACAAAATATAAATAATGCTCTATCACAAGCTGATACATGTAATATAAATATTTCAGACAACAAAGAAGCTGTCAGATAGCAATGAGAAACGAAAACGATGCATTTTTTATTAGTGTTATTAAACCACGTATTTAAATTTTTCTGTTTTCAAAAATTGTTTTTCACTCGCCAACGTGGTTGAGACGCATGTAATTCCATATAGGGAATAAACTGTTTACCTTTCAGCAATTCTGCATCATTTTTGATTTAGTTTTAAAGTGACATGATAAATAAAAAAATGCACACACATCTGATAACGATTAGCATTGATATTCCAATTTAAGCTCCTTGAAAGAAATATTGCACCCTTTTTGATGATTTCTAACAATTTAACTAAGGGAACTAAATGTAACTGGGAAAATAAGCTACACAATGTCCTTCGTCTGTTTATTGTGTGAAATCACGAGCAGATAAGCTGGCATCACCTTCTCACGAATTTATATCTAGATAATGAATCGCCATTATTACGAGAATTTTTATTTCTCGTAATACGCATATCCTCTAACCGATCGTAAAATTTTTTCCCAAAGAAATGTGTTCGCAAACATTTTTAAAAGCCCGCACGATTGAAATTTTCATTTAATAAACGTCTTTTTAGCTACTGGCAATTCTACATAAAACAAAGAACACAAAACATGGGTTTTTGGGGAGTAACTATGGAAGTAGGCAAATTCACCGGTAAAGTAATAGTGGCGGGTATCGTAACAACGGCGGTAGTTACTGCAGCTGGTACGTCTGCCCCAATATTCGTTCCTTTGGTTGGAGTTGTGATATATGCCGGCGGCAAGATCGCCAAGTTAGCAATCAAAGATGAAGAGGAGGGATTTGCTAAGGGTTTTGCTGATTTTATAAGCGATATCTATCAAGATGCGGGAATTGGTGTGATAACTGGTTGCTTGGGGTCAGTTTTTCTCTTGTGAGTAATATTGGTAGTATTGGTGAAATGATATTCGTCGTAACATCGTAACAATACGAGCTGGTCGATTTCGAGTGAGCGGTGTTGAAAATAGAATAATCTCCTATTCTACATGTATTGGCTTACACGCTGATCTTTACCTTTTCTTCTCATTCTTTTGTGCGGGAGAGAACTTTTTTTTGACGGTTTAACTCATCCAAGTGGCTTTTTATTTTCTTTCGTGTCTTAATTTTTTTAGCGGTTACGTTCTTTGGTAAAATATACTTTCCTTGATTATTTCAACTAGAAAATAGGTTTAATTAGTCAGAAATACTTGGATTAATACAATAGAAAAAATAATTATTATGTATATATGGCATAACGATAATTCTATTCTATTCTTAATAAATCAATTTCCTTGTTTCTTTATCATGTAAAGCATACTAAACATGTGCGTTTACATATTACATTTATTTGTGATAGTAGATTTCATTCATTATCAGATTTATAATAAATAAATAACTCTAAAGTGATGATTATGTGGATGAATGAGTTCTTCAATTCTAACGACATCTATTTTATTAAGAGATCGTGTCATATGAAACAGTAATGTACTTCTTTTAACATAAATAATTACATAGTAATAGTCATTCTCAGCTGACTGCATTATTATAGCACGAGTTCATTAAAATAAAATCTTATATTCATATAACAGTACAGTATTTATTGACACGGACCTAGAAAAGTTTGTCATAGAGCAAAAAATTAAACTCAAAATTTTTAATTTAAAATTCAAATTTTAATAAAAATTATAGAATTATAATATTATTTAAATTAATTTTTTGTAAATTTTATTATTAATATATTATATTTATATAAGTAGTAATTTTTATTAAAAAATATGTTATATAATTTTAGAACTTTAACAACATTATTTAGTATTATTAAGTTATTTAAATTTGAATTAAATTTGAATTTGAATTTGAATTTGAACTTGAAAAATGTTCAATTCAAGTTTGATATATATTAAATCAAATTAAAACTTAACTTTGAATTTAATTCAAATTAAATTTAAAATAAAATATTAATAAAATTACAATTCAAAATAAGAAATAGATTTTTGATAAATAAATATTATAAAAATAATCAATTCATTAATATAAAAATATAAATAACAAGAAAAATTAAAAGTAAATAAATTATAAGCTTTCAAAATTTTAACAATTTAAATTTAAAATTAAAGTTCTTATTTATTATATAAATAATTAGAATTGATTCTTAAATCAGTTCAAATATTTATATATAGTCTGATATAAAAAGACTGATACATCAAATAAATATTAATAGTTTATTTTTTCAAAGTAAAATTTTAATTTTCTCTTATTTAATTAAGTTATTAGTATTGGAATTTATTTAAATATAAAAATTTTTATTATATATCTTTTATTAAAAAAATTTTACTAATATAAACTTTTTTGAATTATTATTTCTTAATTTTTACTAATTTAATTACTAAACTTTGAATCTTAATATCTTTATAGTTACTAATTCAATTTTTATGAAATTTAAAAAATATATTTATCAAATCTAGAACAATTTGCTTGATAATTTAAAGTTTTGATCTTGTAAATTGATAGTGATAATATTTAAATTATCTTTTTTTTTTATTTTAGTTTTTTTAATAAAGTAATACTTTATTTATTATTAAATTAAAGTATAATAGAATAATTAAAATAGTATAAAAAAATTAATTTAGATTATTCTTTTTTTAATATAAATAAATTATAAAGATAAGTTAAAATTTGAATGATTTTTATTATTAATATACCAATCTTTTTGCACTGAATCATAATTAATTATTAATTTTTTTTAAAAATTTTATATTATGAACTTTTATAAGTAAAATAATAAACAAGAATAATTATTTAAAATATTTTAATAATATATATTTGAAATTATTTTATAAATACAATATCTTTTTAAATGTTATTAATTAAATAATAATTTTATAAGAATTTTAAAGATTTAAAGATTCTGATATTTAATTAAATAATTATTAAATATAATTAAAATTATTAAATTAATAAATTTAATAATATTTTTTTAATTATTTATAATAAACCTATTTTATTTAGATAAATATAATTAAGATCTTGTAATAATTATTTTATAAAAAATATTTTAATAATGAAATTAATATAAATTATACAAAAAAATTTTTTCTAAAGAATTATAATTTTTCTAATTTAAAATTAAATTCTAATAAGAAACTGTTCTTTATATTTATATATACTTTGTATTATTATTGTAAAATTTTAATTTTACTAAACTATAGCTGCTGTATCATATCATTGCATCATGCCAAGAAAATATTGCATTATATTATCTCACTCTTGCATAAAAATCATTTGATTATTTTGAGCTATTATAACTATAATATAAATTTTCTTAGAATTTTTATTTTTCTTGCTTTATATTTTCAGTTAGTTATTTTCTAATTAACATTATTATTTAATTATTTATTTCTATATTTATTTCATATTATTAATTAATCAATAAGTATTTTCTGGAAGTAACTATTAAATATTACTAATAAGTAATTATGTATTAAATAATTTTATATAATATTAAATTATATTTAAAGATACTTGTTCTATTCTGTATTTTTAATAATCTTTTTTTATTTTTATGTTTTTTATTTACATGTCTTTTTTCCTTGTATTTCTGTTGTTCATACATTAACCATCATGTTTCTTGATATTGCATAATCGATCGAAATCGTGTTCAAGAATGATGAAAACAAAAAAAAGCTAATTTATCAATGTTATATAGGGTGCGCATTATTTTGGAACGCCCATGGGTGTTACCTCGAGACTACGTATGCTATTTTTAAAGGATATGATTTTCGAAATGATGCCCATGCTAAATTCAAAATACAGTATATGCAATAATTAAAATAACACTCAGAACTTGGGCGGGTGTTTCTACTTCATATTGGAATCGTCTCATCGAAGACATGAATAACCGTCGTCTTCAAAAGAATAATTTTATCTTGAGAGATCTGTGTTTCCATTCTGCGCCATAATCTTTTCTTCCAACGACCTGGTGAGAAACATAAAATGTCTATAAATTTTTTTCTAAATAAAAATATCAATTTACAAAAGTTTAGTTTTCTTAATTGTGTAGTTTTCTATTCGAACTGACCCCACGGATTCCTGATTTCAAATAATCTAAATTGTCAAGAATAACAGTACGAATTACACTATAGACGTGTCACCGACGAGTCCAAGTGCTTTATCAAATTTCTGTGTGAGGTGCACGCATTCGGTGTTTGTTTGGTCTATATAATTCTTCGTTCTTATTGAAGTATGAAGATTTCCTCAAGCATTCGATAAATGCGGATTTTATAATGATCAATGGCGCGTCTATTCTCACTGATAAAATGGATAAATAAAACAGAAAATAAGCCAAAATCAACTGTTGAACTTAAAGATCCCGAGAATGAATTGAAGATCGTGTTTCAACAGCCAGACCTTCGTTATTGAAAACTGCAATAATATTGGGTATAAATTTCACTCATTTGACTGCCGTAAAACGTGTCTCATATACCCAGGGTACAATACATTTCTCTCGCATCAGGGTGGATACTTTACATAGGAGGATACTATGGGGGGGTACAAGTATATGTTCTCAAATTTTCTAGGATCCGGAAAATTCTGATGTATAGATATCGGTATAAATCGAAATTTTGAAAGAAACTAGAATAAAATGGAATATATATATTACTCGTAATTATTTGCATTCAAATTAACCTGGCACATCATGTCAGACGTGTATTTTTCAAAGCTACATCTATAAGATTTCAATGTATAGTACCCCGGATCTTGTACAAAAAATGCGGATCAAAAATTAATATTCCTATACACCCCTACAATATATAAAAAAACGAAACTACCATTTGGAACTCAATATCTAAAAATCCAGTGATCCCATTTAAATGAAAATATTACCATAAGATTCGTGGAGTCGTGACAAATTTAATGGGAGTATTTTCATTTAAATTTGATTGTTAGATTTTGAGATATTGGATTTCAAAGTGGCAGAGTCGTTTTTAGGATTTCCGGTATGCATAGTACCCGGATCTTATACATAAAAACAGGACACAAAAACTATGGAGGTATTATTGTCGGGTGGGGTACTTGAGACCACGTTTTACGGTAGCATATTTTTATTTATTCATATTCTATTGCTGCTAATGATTTGATATTTTAACTATTTAATCTGGAGTTCGATTTATCGACACCAAACAAAAATGGGCTGTCAGCATTACGCTTCTGCAGGCATTTATCAAATTATTTCTAAATCCACAACAGTCTGAACCGACCAAAGGTGATTTTGATACTTTGCTTGGGTCAAGAATTTATACGGGAATAATATTGACTTAGGGAGTAAGCTAGCATGCTAAATCTACATTTCATCTATCAAACATTTTATGCTGGCATTAAATTTCTATTTGTGTGCTGCTTGATACGCTTCTACGTGAAGTGTTTAACTTAGATGATAAAAATGTTCTTTATATCGATATCGATATGTACAAAATGAAATACAAATAGATAAAATTCATTATATGTATTCGAATTTTACATTGTTTAACTACTTTCACTCATAGCTTTAGTTTCTCTAATGCAGCTTCTGCATCTAGATGACCACGGCGTTTAGCCTCTTTATAATATCTCTCGGCACCCTTAATATCGATTGGTACATCATGTTCCCCATTTTGTAAAATTTCAGCATACCAAAACAATGCTTTCTTATCACATGCTTTTAAGGCCTTTTCTAAGTATTCAAATCCATTCTTCTTAATATACATTGATCCTTTCAAACACGCCCGCGCGTACAAATATTGCGCTACGGCAGTATAAGTATCAACTGGCAGATCGTCAGAAATATTTCATAGCATCACGTTCATCTTAAGGCACACCCTCTTGTCCATCAAGAAGGTACCAACCAAGCAGATATCTTGCTTGATTTGCTTCGGGTCCTTCTTTTCTTGCGTATTATTTGAGATACGGGTAAACTTCCGCATATAGTTTCTTATTATGACGTTTCATACTTCTCTCCAACTCGGTAATTCATTGTTCTCAGTACAATAATTATGTCTATTGTCGAACTGAAGCAAAGCATTAGGAAATGTTTTTTCATCATCGTGACCTAATACTGATAATAAAGGTGATGGTGCAGTAGAGATAATATCACGAAAAGCTTCGTCATTCGTTTTATGCGCGGCAGATATATTAAGTGTCTGCATATCCAATAGCATTTCAAATTCATCACGAACTTTGTCGAAGACGAGGGTTTTTATAACAACAAGGATTCATTAAATGTTTATATTCTGAATCAAAGTCGGCTGGAACCGTAGGGCGTTTTTTAGGAGAAATTTTTACCTTATCATCAGAGTTATCAGCAAAAAATGGTGTTTGAGGTGAAGCGATTTCCACCATTAAAATACCAAAACTAAATAAATTGATAAAACATCGATATGTTGACTACTGTTTTAACAGTTTATAATTCTAACTTCTTTACCTATACACGTCTATCGCTTTTGAATATGGGATGTCATATTCTATTATAAGTTCTGGTGCAGTATATCTATGATTTATTATCATAAAATTTTGATTACATGGATGGCTTCCATTTTAAAAAAATCAATATTAAGATTTATATACCGAACGTCTGTTCGATTTCCAGCGAGTGATATCCGTCCAGGTTATTAATACGCAATAATCCAAAAGCAGTGAGCTTCGGGTTTAAATTTTCGTCTAATAATATGTGTTCGCTATGCATATATAAAAATAAAAATGATATTTACGCATTTAACCTTCTGGTATGAAACAAAACATTAGACATAAATTACCTCGATAAATCATTGTAGAAAATTTCTGCATTGTGGCAAAATTTTAAACCAGCTGCAATTCCTTCGGCTAATTTGAGCTTTGTAATCCATGAAATATTTTTTTCAGTTTTTAAATACTTTTGAAGATTATTTTTGATCCATTCATTGATTACATATAATACATTATGGATTTCAAGCGAACCGTAACTATTATTCGATGAGTTGATGAGTTTAATGAATAAACACTTTTATTAATGATTATAAAAGATTAATGGTTATAAAGGTCAATAGCTTCAACTTCCTATTTTTCAATATGAGCATCCCTTGATGACAATTTGATAATATCCGAATATTTTTGAATGTTATCCTGATTGGCAGCAATTTATTTTAAAACAATTGGTTTTCTATCATAAGTTCCATTTTTAATATCTCCTTTATCTTTAATTATATTAACACGATATTCTTTTTTAAAAGGACCAAATGATATAATAACAGTGGCGGTGTCTTTCATATTTAATCTCTCCTTTATCTTTAATTATATTAAACACGATATTCTTTTTTAAAAGGACCAAATGATATAGTAACAGTGGCGGTGTCTTTCATATTCAAGGGGTTTTTTGTGAATAGCGTTCTTTCACCGTCAAACATGTATTCTGAGATGCCGTTAAACAATTCTTTTCTTTTTTTCTTTAACTCATCAAAAACTTCCACTTTGTATCAATCGATACGTTATCGTTACCCATTAATATTTCTATTACATATTTGAACCAGTCAAGTCTTTCAGTATTCAAATCCTCAAGATTTATAGCGGTCGTCTTGACACCAACATCTTCAATTTTAACGCCCTTTGAAAGCAACATTATTGAAATTAAGGTATCAATGTCGTTCTGACGCGAATTGGCATTTTTCGTATGTCACTTCATCTGAATCAATTGAACGAATTGTCATTTTTATTTCCTTGCCTAAATCTTTGTGGTATTGCGAGAGCTAGTAAAAAATTAAAAACATTGTTAGTTTTCGATTATCCAATTCTTTTGATAAAATAACGATGCGATACATGCATTATTAGGTTTAGCTGCATTAATCAAACGACCGAGAACTGTTTGACTGAAACTTCCAGGTTTTCTAACTTCCTTTACATATTCAAAGACTTTTCGTAATATTTTTAAATTCTCTATCGTTTCGTCTTTTTCCTTATTTGAATGTTCGAATATAATCCATGCCAGAATTTAATTATGTCAGTTAAGTTCTGGCACACTTCTCGAGAATAGTCAGCTCTGTCACCTAACAAGACTAGTATTGGATTAAATTTTTGAGTTCACCCACCTTCTGCTGATTTCAAGAACCACTCGAATGCTTTTTTCTCATTTTTATTTATTCCGATTCAATTTTGATAGGTATGTCCCAAAAGGTTTTGAGCTGAAGGGTTGCAACTCCACATAAATGTTCAATGCTAGTTTAACATTCTTTTCAACTATAAATCCTGCTTGAGAAAGAAATCCCAGAAGCAACTTATACCGAATATTAATTTCCAAATAATTATGGATTTCAAAAGGATTTTGACTATGTGTGTCGTAATTCGGCGCCTATTTTATCAAAATCTTCACCTTTCCGAGTAAATTATTTAATAAAGTTACTAACTCGTCAGTAATTTTAAAATGTTGTTCATCATTGAAATTTCCAATCCTGAATCGTTTTCATTTTTGACAAAATCAAATTTATCGATGTCTATATATTCTAAGTCATTTTCTTGATCTCTGATACTTGTATATTATCCCAACATTTTTGATAGAGGTCGACATATTCACGATAAGTCCCAAATATGATCATTTCTTTCTCGCGAATGTTTTCATGATATCCAAATTTATTAGATGGAGGGCGACCGCTAGAAATCAAACACTAAATACTGTATATCTGATTTTTCGTCCCATCGAAAATTCTTCAAACCTTTTTAGAAAAGCTGGATCAACATAGCATGCAATTCTATATTCAATATTCGAATTGAAGTCGTCATCTGAGAGTTTTGATTTCTCCATTATGAACAAAGATATTATTATAGTTCCTTGATGCGAGAAGTTAAATAGCAATTAAAATTCTACTCAAAGTTAAAAAATAAATAGGATTCTTATCAAATCTCTATGAATGATGCCTTCGCTGTGTATACACTTTACCCCTTTTGCAAGTTGCCTGGCTAAAGACAACCTAACATTACCTTTCAAACTTTTAAATTTTTTTCCAGATAATCTTTAAGAGTTCCTCCATTAGCATAACTAAATATCAACATGTATTTTTGAAAAAAGCATAGATAAATAATACATGCAATTTAAAGAATAAATGTAAAACCACCACTTTGCTAAACTTGGACTTTATTACGCAAACTGATGATGCATTTCTTTTGATCGTTTCCCCTCAAAACAAATATAGAAATGGATAAAAAACACAATAAAAAAAACACACCTCCTATAAATAAAATACATTTATGAATTTACTCTTTATCTCATATAATTAAAATTATAATGGCACATATTCCCGTTGAAAAAAGATTCCAAATTTATACCCTTCTTAAAGAAGGATATTATTCCCGTTATATTGCAAATCGCAAAAATCCTCTGTTATAAGAATAAAGCAAAAAAAGATACTCATAATACCTTTAAAGATTTACCAAAACCAGGTCATCTTAGAATTTTTACTGGACGTGATGAACGAAATATTATACGTCTAATTTCGAATGGTAGTTTTCCCATTGCAACATCTATCCAAAAAAAATTTAAAACTGATGATAAAATTGATATCAGCACAAGCACAATAAAGCGAACTTTACATCATAATGGTCTTCTTCACGAATCAAGCGTAAAATATCATCATTGGACTATTAACAATTGAAGCAAAGTCATCTGGTTGGATGAATCGAAATTTATTCAGATGAACGTGAATATTACTGGAACGTGATGATGAACCTTTGAAAGAACATCACGTGAAACCTACAGTAAAATTTGGTGGTGGAAATATAACGGTTTGGGGTTGCTTCGGATTTTTCGGCGTTGGTAATATCGTAAATATCGTACGTATTTATGGTCATATGGATAAGAATTTATATCGCGAAATCTTAAATGATCTTTTAGGAACAATCCAGTGGTATGAAATTAATAAAAATGGTGTTGTCTTTAAACAAGATAATGATCCGAAACACACTACATACGAGATAATGATATCCGTTTTGTTCGATTGGCCTGCCCAATCACCTGATCTTAACCGAAATAGATCGTCATTTGAGAATGTCATCCATATTCAAAGATCAACTCTGGGATGCGATACAAAAAATTTGGATCGAAATTGATAACGCGTTTTTAATGAAGCTAATTGAAAGTATGGAGG